>ML808467.1:85588-116566 GCA_009831015.1 Picea engelmannii
AATCTTTGAGTCAATGTCTCAATATTTTGGGTTTAGTATGGTTTTATGAGACTCTTTCTCATTGTTGAGTATAATCTCCCCTGATTGGTTATTCTTCCAACCATATGGAGCATTTGTGGATGCCTCATGTATCACAAATGTATCCCAGTTTATAGTCATGCTGCCTAAGTCACATAATGTGTCGTACTTTTGTTCAAGGGAAGTTTCAGCCTGAGTCGACCATTCTGCCGTAAGTATCTGACCTTTCAATTTGGCCTTCCCAAGTTCGTCAATTTCATCTCATTATCACAAGTATCTATGTCTCTTACTCGTGCTAGTATAGAAGGTCCCCATTGACTTATTTCTAACGGGTCTGCTCTTATCGACTTCGACACATTACTCTGAGAGTATGACCTAGAGTAGCACCCTGGGCCTATTTCCATTATTTATACGTGACCTTGTGCTCAATAGATGAAAAACCATAATTGGTCATTGACTGAGTGGTTTCCCTTGTGTTTGACGTCAACAAAAATCATCACAAATAGGGATTTTTGCGGTACCTTGGTTTCCATTTGACCCCATTGGTGGATTCCTCGTCTTTGTCAGTAATCTTCATTATTGGATACTATTAAGAGAGTCTCTGTCGCAATCTATTCCATCTGGTGCATGCCAGATTCATACCTCAGTGTGGTCCTTACAATCTGTTCATGCAAGTCCTTCCAAATCTTTGGCCTTCTGCTACCCGTCGCGCTGGATGATGGAGGATGCCTTAATTACTTCCTTCCAGCGGATCTATTCCTATCAAATTCAACACATATTTCTCTAGGATAAGGATCTAGAGTCATATTTGGTACCTTGGGTCTTGCAGTCATAAGTGGTAGGTTCCTTGCTATTGATAGTGGGAATACATCAATGCCCCTTGCTCGATAGATTCTACCAGGTGTTTGACATCAGATCATTTATGCACACTTGTTAGATTGTACCATGGTGGGTTGTCTTGTGTTTGTTAAAGATATACATCAATGATTAGTAGTCAAATGGTGTCTCACTATGTTCAACCCAAGAACATCTATTCACATAGTGTAGACTCATACCACGATGGATTGTTTTGAAGACTTCAGGTGAAGTACGAGCATCACATATTTTTTGCTCCTACCCGACATATATTGTAACAACCCATAGACATTGGTACTTGTAGAGGATCAATTTTTTCACTCCATTGGTCCCATATATCCTCTGCTTTCATTTTGAGACATAACTCCACCATGTATCTATTCGTGGCTATGATCTACTTTGACATGGATCCACTGTGTATTCCTCGTGGCTATGCTTGCTACTTTATATATATCACATGGATCCACTATGTATTGTTCGTGTCCATAGACATTAGTCATAATCTCATATATATTCTATGGATACACAATGTAATTGATTTGGTGACCATGCTTACATCACTCCTCAACATGGGTATGTTTGACTTGGGAAGATAATATTCTTACTTGATCTCTGCTGATGGTTTCTGTTGTTGGATTGATCCGAATTTATGAGTGGAACAAGATAAATAACATAATGAATACAATAACACGGAGATACAAAGAACAACAACAAATATCTAGTGAACAATAACTTATATTGAATAAATAAAATAGGCCGAAACTGTAAAACTGCAGAACTGAAAACAACTTGCTCGGATAGTAGTAGCTATCTCTGAGAAGAGATGTGGCTGCTACGTGCATCCGTATGAGTAGAATGAATACAATGAGGATCCATAGGCCTTTCTAACATTACTCATGAATTCCAAAACCCTAGACATCCAAAAACCTAACCCTAGGAGATGAAACTCAAAAATTTTTGTGGGCCTTGATGGGTAAGTTGGTACCTCAATTTCCCGGAGTCGTAACTTTTGAATACGACCTCCGTTTTAGGTGCGTGATAGCCCATTGGAAAGGTATTTTCGAGAACTACACATTATGCCATCAAAATCTGACTCCGTCTACAATTTGAATGTGGCAAGCCAGAAAAACACTATTTAGGGACCCGAAACAACCCTGGAAGTACAAAAAGATGTGCTGACATGAAAATTCCAAAATAAGCCAGTTGGATTAGGTGGGCGGCCACCAGTATCCACTTGGAATATGTGTAGGGTTTCAAACAACCCCGAAATTATAGAACCCACAATTACAAAGAAGGACAAAAGAACATACTGAACTAAAAACTGTCAAGAGGAGCCAGTTGGAATAGGTGGGTGGCCACCAATATCCACCTGGATCAATACTCCCCCTTAGGAAACAATGGTCTCCATTTCTTTGAGTTACCCCATCAGGTGAGGAAAATTCTACTGAATTTGGCCTTGGGTGAGCCACTTGCCTTGGTGTAGGAGCTTCCCTGCCTTGACAACCCGATAAAGCGGGATCCTTTGCTAGTGAGTGCCCTTAACCTGTGTGTCCACTATATGATCAATGGATGATTGTTCCATGCAGTCAAAGTTGAGCTCTGTTGGTGTCAGTTGTTCGACGATCTCCGAGGTTTCCAATAATGGTGGAAAATATGGCCGAAGGAGGTCCACATTGAACACTGGGTGAAAGACAAGGAAGGGTGGAGTGTTGATCTCAAAAGCATTGCTACCCACAACCTTGGTGATAGTGTAAGGCCCATACAAAAATGGACAAAGCTTCCGATGGGGCCCTGTAAGGTTCTCTTTCTGCAAATGTAACCAGACCTTATCTCCCACCTGAAACTGGTGTGGTACCCGGTGATGATCATGGCGTTGCCTGTACTTAGCATTGGATTTCTGCAAAATCTCATGGACCTGTTGGCGGATGTGATGAATCCGCTCAATGAACCTGGTGGATGTTTTAGCCTCATACTGGACATGGGAAGATTCTTCCTATGTGGTTGCAAGAGGTAGTGCAACATACATGGGACCCAAGGGTTGGAATCCCAACCCCACCTGAAATAGGCTATGGTCGGTGGAGGTATGGATAGCCCTGTTGTAGTTGTGCTGAACATAGGGAAGACTCTCATCCCATGTACGTGGATTCTTAGAGTTGTACATGTGCAGGATGCGCACAATAATGTGATTAACGAACTCTGTTTGGCTGTCGGTTTGGGGGTGGAAAGCAGTGGATTTAGTGAGCTTGGTTTCCAACAGTGACCAAAGAATTGACCAAAATGTGCTAAGGAAGATGTTGTCCCGATCATAGATGATGGTCTATGGGATCCCAAAATGGACCCACACTCATTCGAAGAAGAGCTTGACAGTATCTTCCATTGTGATGCTCTTCTTCCAGGATGTGAGAATGGCCATCTTCGAAAACCGATCAATTACCACAAATACACAATCATTGCCTTGCTTGGTGGACATAAGGCCATACATGTAATCCATCAAGATGGATTCCCAAGGCCTCTATGGAGTAGAAAGAGGGGTATATAATCCTTGCTTCTTGATGGTTGTCTTGGAAATGGCACAAGCAGTGCAAGATCTGATATACTTGCTGACGTCTTGTCGAAGTTTTGGCCAATAAAAATGTGTTTGTAGAATGACCACATTTTTATCCATGCCAAAATGTCCTGCCATTTGACTGTAATGAGCCTCCCAAATCATCTTTGCACACTCTCTTGCAGGATCACAGAGATGGCCCAGATGGCATAAAAGTCTGTCTTGAATGTGAAAATCAGTGACATTCGCGCCTGTACCCAAGAGCTGATAGGTGGTGGAGAAGTCTGGATATTGTTGATAAAGTTGGGGCCACTCAGATGTCTCATGCCCACAGGAATGGAGCACGGTGGTGAGTGCAACCACGGGAGGTCGACTGAGGCAGTCAACGACACAATTTTTGGTCCATGTCTTATACTTTATGTTGAGATGGAATTGTTGTAGGTAGCTTGAACACTTTTGATGGTGGTCATTTTGCAACTTCCCCTGTGTCTTTATGAACTACAAAGGCTTGTGATCGGTGTGGATGATTGTCTCCTTTTCTAGAATGCAATGTTTCCATTGACGACATCCTTGTACAATGTAATACATTTCCTTGTCATAGGTGGGGTATTTTCGGACAATATCTGAGAGTGTCTCACTATGGTATGCTACCGGATGATCGTGCTGAGTGAGAACTGCACCTACAACATAGTCGGATGCATCAATCTCAATCATGAACGGTTGTTGCAGATCGGGTAAGGAGAGTACTAGAGATGAGCTCATGCGATGATTCAGATCATCAAATGCTAGTTGTTGTTCCTTCCCCTACGTGAAATTTTCCCTACCACCGCCCTTGGTCACTTGGCTGAGGGCCCATGCAATATGGGAGAATCCCAACACAAACCATCGATAGAAGTTGGCAAGTCCCAAGAAGCTCCAAAGCTTGGTTAGTGTGGTTGGGGCTGGCCAATCATGAGTGACTTGGATATTAGTTGGATCAACATGTACCCCATTCTCATCAACAATGTAGCCCAAGTATTGGACCTTGTTCATGCCAAAGGATAATTTTTCCAAGTTGGCATATAGCTTGTGCTGCCACAGAGTGCTAAAAAATTTCTGAATATGCTGCATGTGCTCCTCCCAAGTTCTACTGAAGATGAGGATGTCATCCAAATATACCACCACAAAAGAGTTGGGGAAGGGTCTCAATACATCATCCATCAACCTCATGAAAGTGGATGGTGCATTTGTTAAGCCAAAGGGAATGACCAACCATTCAAAGAGACCTTATTTAGATTTGAAAGTTGTCTTCCATACATTAGTTGGTTCGATGGAAACCTGGAGGTAGCCAAACTTTAGGTCAATCTTGCTGAACAAATTTCCCCCCTTGAGTTGGTCAAGAAGGTCATCAATTCTGGGAATTGGGTACCAGTTCCTGACTGTGATTTTTTTTATTGGGTATCTGCACCAATACAATCAGGCTTCCACAAGGGGAGGAGCTGGTTCTGATGTGATCCTTTTGAAGAAACTCTTGGATTTGACGCTTGATTTTGTCATTTTCCATCAACTAGCGATGATAGATTGTTCCATTAGGTAGAGGTGCACTAGGGGTTAGATAAATTGGATGCTTGACTTGGGAATGCGTTGGTACTTTGGTGGGTGAGTTGAAGATGTCTCTGTACTCTTCCACAATCCCATCCACTTGCTTCTGCTGCAAAGAAAGGATCTATGTAGAGGCCACAAATGTGGCGACAACCTTATGCTTACTATGAGAACAGATCACAAATAAGACGAACTTCCTGGTCTGTGAAATGAACTTACTACATTGCTTAATAAAGATTAAGGAAATAGCGGTAGGCGACACTACCTCTAGTATCCTGTACAATTATCTACCCAAATTAATAATAACACTGCGGGGTCTATACTCATACACAACATGTCGCTTCCACAAATATGGTTGTACTAAAAGAACATCACAAACTTCAAGGGGAGAAATATCACACAATACCTCGTCTTTGAAATGATTGATGCCATAGGGTAGATGACACTATTGGTTGATGCGTTTATCTCTTCCTTGGTGAAGCTAGCCGATGGTGTAGGGATACGGGCATGGTGTCGTCAACATGTCCAACCGCTTGATGAAATCTTCTAAGATCAGGTTCTTATGATTGCTGCTATCGATAATGAAATGAAGCAGAACCCCTTTTCATCTGTGAGTGAAAGAGGCATTCCCCTTCCTTTGGTTCTTCTGGTTCACTTGGCTGGACATTGGTGGTAGCAACAATGGCACTAGGTTCAACATTGATAATCTTCTTCCCTCCTTCTAGATTTGATTCAAAGTCAGAATCTTCCTTTGACCTGGAAGCTTTCAGCTCGACCACCAGTGACTGCTTGGAGCGACATTCTTCGGTGTTGTGCCAAGGGATTTTATGTATTCACACCATTTTCCCATGTCCTTCTTCGACTTCTCATTACCTTTCTTGTGTTTTAGCTTGGACTGGTTGTCCTGAGAGTGACCATATTTTATCTG
Source organism: Picea engelmannii (assembly GCA_009831015.1). NCBI lineage: Eukaryota > Viridiplantae > Streptophyta > Pinopsida > Pinales > Pinaceae > Picea > Picea engelmannii. Next base: position 91,516 of record ML808467.1, read on the forward strand.
TGCCTTATTTTGTGGGTTGGGGCCACCTTTTCCCTGCTTCGACTGTGAGGAGTTTGCATATCCAAAATCTTGTCTTTTCTGCTTAAATTTCTGCTCGATCTTGACAACATACCTATAAGTTGTATCCAATGATGCGATGTACAAAAACTCCATTTCTGTTGGAATGTATCTATGCAGACAACGTTGATATTTGAGTACCAGATGTCGCTCAGAATATTTGATACCCAATTTGGTGCATAGGGTATAGAAAATATTGGTGAAATCTAGTACTGTCTGGTCCCTTTCCTGACGCAGGGTGTCCCATCTTGTGTACTAGTCCTCGTAGCTTCCAATAGGGTATTACTTCTCTTTAATGGAATCCCTGAAGGAATCCCACGTGGGGGAAACCACAAATATTACAGATTCCTCTATGGCCCTTTGCTCAGAGTAAGTATCCCACCAATCCTTAACATAGAGGACTCCTTGAGGAGTGAAAAAGTGATCTTTTCCCTATCGAAAAAATTGAGTACCAAAAAATACCCTTCAAGCAGATTCAACCATTTATCTACAAAATCCACATCTATCAGTCCTTCAAATAATGGAATATCAAAATTTACCTGTACCTTGAAGGGGGTTGCATGGCTGCTTGATGAAGATGCGTCTCCCGTTGGTAGCCGTCGAAGGATCTGTGTAAATTTGTCCATCATTTCATTCCTTTTTCGCACAAGGTCTTCCTCGAGCAACATTTTAAAAGGATCTCATGCTCCATCATCTTTCTTTTTGTCCCCCATGGATTGTTGTTGGGCTTAGCACGACTGTTCTTGCAAAGGATCGACTGGTTTGAGTCCCAACTTCTTGTACGTAGTTCTTGTTGGGGGCATGCATGAAGAAAAATAAATGAAGAGAAGACTGCTCCGATACCACTGATCCATATTTATGAGCATAATGAGATGAATAACAGTCTGAATACAATAACACAGAGATACAAATAACAACAATAGATATCCAATGAACAATAAACTCTATTGAATAAATAAAATAGTTTGAAACTGTAAAACTGCAGAACTGAAAACAACTTGCTCGAATGGTGGTAGCTATATATGAGAAGAGATGTGGCTGCTACACACATCCGTTTGATCAGAATGAATACAATGAGGCTTAAATTCTTAAATGATTCTTGTATATTGCATCAAAATGGCTTTGTTAAATGAATCATATTTTTTCGTCTATATCTTGCAACATAAAAATATAGTAATTTTTACTATGTAAGCTCGTATAACGAGCACATAGGAGGAGTCACGAGAAACAATGCAAACCAAAAGGGTTATCATATTTTTGTCTGACATTTCTTTTAGGATTTTATGACGACGTATTTTATAATATTTCAACCACCAGTCGATTGAATTGTGACACCCATTCAATGTTTGCAATATCATAATCAAGTCATATCCTTTTTACTTCTTTTATTTTGCAATGACAGACACGAGCGAATTACACATATCCATACACAAGAAGGTAATTAGTTAATAGAAAATTGATTTGATAAGATTGTTATTTATTACACAACATAAAATGGAAGGAGCCACATTTTTTTTCACTTATAAGAAATGGGTATGAAGTACAACAAATCACTCTTGGAATGATGATAGAAATCACAACTCTTATTTGCTTGTTCATTATATGATGACATCTCCCTTAATCATCATATATCAAATCAAATATGAAATATAGTAAGCACCAATAGTGATTCTAAAGAAATCTAAATGCAAACCCATCACTCCTTGGAAAATCAAGTTAAGATGGATGTGTGTGGGTTATATATATATATATATATATAGTTATTATTATGTTTTTTCTGTTGTTGTTGAGAGAAAAAATGATAGATTGTATTGAAATAGGTGTTTGGCCGAACTTGACAACTTGATAATACAAAATTTATGAAGGATGGATCCAACTTGCAAAGATTTCCTCCTCCCGTCAAAGAGATGAGAGGAGGGAGTCCAACATTTTTTCCTTCAATAACTCATTTTTACTATTTTTTGAGTACATGAATAAATTATTAAAAATTTCTTGCATAATAAAATGCATAAACAATACATAATTAATGATTTTGAGGAGTTCTCCCTAGTTGAACTGTGTAGAGTTCATATTTATATGATGACCCAAGAAGATATTTGATTCTGCCTTTTTTTCTTATTGTTCTCAACTTGATTTCCTTCCCCTTATTAACAAAGGGAAGGGACATGAACCTTTCTTCAGGGTTTCAACGAAATACGAAGATCTAGATGTTACATATGAGTGGACAAGTTGTAATGAGCATTTAGTGGGAGGGTAAATATCCCCTCCATCCTCCTCTTCCATCTTAAATTCATTCTCCTCATCCTTCTCTACTTCCTCTGAATATTTCGTTGCTTCCTGTTCTTCCTCTACTTCCTCTTCTTTAGTGGGAGGGTAAAGATCCACTCCATCCTCCTCTTCCATATTTGCATTCTCCTCATTCTTATCTTCTTCCTTTGAATATTTTGTTGCTTCCTCTTCATTTTCAATCTAAATGAGTTTTCGTTCTTGCCTCAAATGACACATCTTATATGTTCTTTGATGCAATATCCTTTGGTTCCACTTGGATCTCTGATGATACCACTCCAACTTTAGGATCTAAAGGGGTCTTCAATGGATCCACTTTAATATTTTCCTTTTATGCTTCCTTTGGATCTTCACAAACCTCAAATCTATTCCTGGAAGGGGTGGATGGTCTAGTCTACGATCTTTATCTGATATGTGGTCCCTTGGACTATTGATTCCTACTCCTTCTAGATACTTTCTTGAAATATTTGTACTTTGTTTCATTGGATGGATTTAAAGACTTCTTTCGGGGGGGGGGCGTGCATTTCTTTGATTCTTGGGAAATAATTTACAAAATTTCCATACTCATGATGAGTATCATATTTGAAAGGTATTTTCTCGTAGTCTAGGGCTTGTGGATGGATCCAACCCTCCATATTGAGTTGCACTGCCTCTGGAAGGCCCTTCTTCAAATTGACTTCCACACAAATTGTAACACATGAATACATATTTCCTTTTGGCTAAAATCGATCAATATAATGGCCTAGCTTGTCTCTAATGTCTCTGAGAGTGATTTCATCCTTGAATATTATGGGGAGGGGCCGTATCCTGACCCACACACGGCCAATATAGATCTCCATATCTAGATCAAAATATAGAGTCCAATGGGAGAAGAATATTTTGATCCAGATTGGATCATTAGATTATTTTTCATCTATCTAGATGTTTTTAGAGTGGAACAAATTGGAGGAATCAACTTGCAGGGTCATTTTAGTGGTAGTTCCCATTTTAGAAAATTGGGGTTCGAAAACTTCCAGAGCCATTTTGAGGCATTAAACAACTTTTTTTTTCGGTTTTTGTCTTTGGAACTTTTGCACACACCCTTGAAGGTGTTCTACACTCTGATACCTTTCCAACTATGCAAACTATTCATTAATTGGAGTTAGTATGCAAAAGTTATGCCTCCCGCAAGATGAACTATCATGTTGACCACCATGGTACAAGAGGATGCCACACTAACCCCCATTAGTCATGCATATGGGGCTAGCCACATGAGGAATTTCAAGAAGATTATAGAAGGTTCAAAACCCTATCACAATTGAGGGTTGAGGAAGTAAAAAACCTACCCCTAGATGACTATCAAATTATGTTAAATACCGAGCCACTAGGAGGAGAAGGGGTTCCAATATTTTGTAATATATATTTTTCCATAGCTAAGAAAAACATACGAGAGTGGCATTTTGTGAGAAAAACAGAGGAGGAGAGATTATGTAGTAACCATACATGCCATATATCCAAGGAAACTCTACAGAGAGTGCCTCTTTCTTTGTACTTGCATCATTTATTTCCACATTTTATATATTTCGTGCATAAGAAGAAAACCAGTAAATAAATATTCTGGAGATCTAAAGGAAAAATAACCTTAATAGTAAAGATTTTAGTATTTAATTAGATCTGTTGTGATGAACATCTCCAGTGGAATATCCATGACAATTTACAGATCATATTGGTATAAAAGCAAGTTTTTATTTTGGGTATTTGTGGGAATTTGCAGTATCTAGGAATCAACTTAAAGAGAAGTCACATAAACCCTATCCATGGAGGACATGTCTATTCATAATAACCCTTGAGATCCAGTGGAAGAAATATTTGAGTGGTTGGAAGAACAAGTTATCGCCATCAATCCTAATATTAACCTCCTCATGGTGGCTCTAACAAGCAAACTCAGACCATTTGAAGATGATGGAGGCTCTACCTCAAATATAAAATCGAAGGGAAAATAGAGAGATTGAGAATACTCAAAAAAAGAATCGCGAAAATAATCCAAGAAAGAGAAGTCGAGTTCGAGTGTCATTAACCCTTCATAGTCCCTATTCAAGATGGAAGCGAAAGTGGACATGAAGTGGACATAAAGCCATACCAAGGTGATATTGATGCATTAAAACTGAATTATTAGTTGCAACAACTAGAAGTTTATTTTATCATTCACCATATAGATGAAGGGCAAAAGATTTCATTAGCTAGATTGAAGTTAGAGGGCCATGCTTTGACCTGGTGGGAAATCCACACATGAAAACTTAGGTTGGAGGGTGATCCGCCAGTAACTAGGTGGGAGGACTTCAAAAAAATTGAAATAAAGTACCAATTCTACCCTATCAGGTATGTAGAGGACCAATGGATCCAGTGGCACTACTTCAGGCAGAGGTAGGGACAAAGTGTACATGAGTACACCACTAAGTTTAGAAAGATGGCCATCATGTTGGGTATCTTTCCCAAGAACCTAGATGTACTCCTCAAGTTTCTTGGGGGTTTACACAATCATCTACGAAATCAAGTGATTCTCTTCAATCCAAGGATGGTGGATGAGGCATGTGTACAGGCACAATACCTGGAAAACACAGGCCAAAAGAAAGGGTAGCCAAGTGGTTCAAAGAAGAAAGAGCACTATGAAACTTCCAAGGAGGGAAATAAGAAGTGGAAAGGGGGAAAAGATAATAATACAACAACCACTGCACAACATAATAAACATCCCAACAACCATTGCAATCATTGGAACATTGATGGCCACACCAAGGAAAAATGATGGAAACTACATCCAAAATTGAACCTGAAGAACCACAAGAAGGAAAAAAAGAAAAAGAAACTTCTAGCTACATATTCGAGCAATCAGGTTGAAAGTAGCTTAGATGTGGATGGAAATATTGTCTACACATCTGTGCAGAAGGAGGTGAATCTGAGTAGCCTTCATCACCATGAAGAGAAGGACATGACCAATCTCTTCCACATCAAGATTTAGGTCAAGAAGACCAAGATTGATGCTCTGTTTAACTCTAGTTCATAGGCTAATATCATAGTAGTGGATATGGTTAGCAATCTTGGATTGGGGGTTCATAATCATCCTAGACCCTATCCATTAGGTTGGGTAAACAAGGATGCAAAGATAAAGGTAACATAACAGTGTAAGATTAAATTTGTTGTAAGTGTCAATTTTATTGATGAAGTGGAATTGGATGTAGTGCCCCTTGGTGTATGTGGAGTGGTGTTTGAAAGTCCTCATTATCCCCATTTTTTTGGATAACTAAGGATATGACGTATTGATACCCCAAGGTTGTAGACATGGAGTAACGAGAGACAACTTGACCAACAATGTCCACTTGCATAGATGGATACCCACATCACCACCACAACTCTAGGTTGATCATGATGATATCCACCACATTAGTTGGCCTCCAGAAGACACTGGGTCTTGCTCCATGAGGTACAAGTCAAGTATTATGGTGAGTGTCATTTCAATATTCGAGGAATTTGAGTTTTTTACATCTATTACTGCTTTTGATTATGTGACATTTGCTTGGACATTATGCTCTTTTCCCTGTTTCACCTTAGTGGTTGACATTGCACCCTAGTAAGTGGGTCACCCTTAGGGATATGTGTGCTATTGGTAGGTCCTTTTGATGATTCATTGTGCCATTCTAAACATACTTTCCACTTTCCACACTTCATCCCCTCATCTCGTCACCTTTTGGGTTTTTCAGGTGTACTGACCCAAGAAGAGGTTGTCCCTCACTTCATGGGAAGAAGGGGATGAAGGCCCAGAGGATTGTGGCTTGAAAAAGATAAAACCCTGATTATGAACCTTCCAGATGCTCTCCCAGAGAGGTCTTGAGAGAAATGAAAATCTTCTCCTAAAAAATTAAAGACCTGCAAAATCAAAATAACATTATATAGATGTCCCCACTTGTTGAGGTGTGTACACTCATGCAATGTCCCTTTATTTCCCTACATATGGCACTCTTTGTACCACTAGCTTCAAGTGGACTCATCGTACTTCCCCTAAATCTAATTGATTCACCAATAGGGAGTACCCAATGTTTTGAAATATTAATTAATTAATGACAATGAACGGGCTTGGAAAAATGATGCATTGAAAACAAAGGTGCAACACACCCTCTACAAAGGAACCCATAAGTGAGACACTACAACCCATTTTATGTCATGAGCCCAATGCCCAAAAGTTTTCCCCTCATACATAACATGTCATCCACATGAATTAGAAGGAGGTCCCCTCGGGAAACACCCCTAAAATTGAGGGACGATTCATCGAATATGTTGCTTTGTCAACCCTCCCATACTTGAACTTGGTAAATTGCATAGGGTATTTGAGAATTAGTTTATTTGGATGAGGCAATTTGTATTTATATGCTTATATGTATATTTTATTGATTTGATTTACTCATCATGATGCTTTGAATTGAGATCCTTGGAGGTCGTATCTATTTGTCTTTGCAGGGTCCAACTGGAGGACAATTTTGGAGGAACATACCTATATTGGGCTTACATGGGGCTCCAAGACCACAAGTTGGATTCCAAAATCCCACATGCTAGATCACATAGACTTGACTTTGGAGGCCTAAAGGACACCTTGGAGGACCTTTTCTATCCCTCATATGCCAAATGATTTGCTTGGAGAGGCCAAAACATCAATTTGTTGGTGGTGATGTTGTTGCTCATTTACACTTGGCATGATTTGACCAAAGGAGGCATGTTTTGAAGGAAGAGACCTTGGTGCATGAAGAGGAGGCTCTAGAATCCCCAAAAAATTCCACCTTCTTCTCCAACGACTTGGAAAAGTGACAAAATGTTTCCCTAGAGGGGTGACATCATGTTTTAGGGTTTTCTTTATGTGAAAGTTAGAATTCAAATATTATTATTTGGTTTAAGGGGTAATATAAGGGTTGTTTACCCATTGTATTATGTTTTATCCTAATCCATGTGGACAAACATACTTGAGAACATTTTGTATAAATATAGGACATCTCTATTTCATTTTGATATCAGAACTCTCCCATTGTGAGAAGTATTTGGCTGGAATTTTCACTATTCTTGAGAATTATGGTGCTTCTCTCTTGTGCACTTGTCTTTTGGTGATATCTCTTGGTGAATATTGTAGCTAAAGTGGTGTGCCTCCCTTGGAGGCTTATTGTCTTGCTCTTGGATGATGATTGGTTGATGAAACTATGGTTTGATATCTCTCTTTCTTGGAATTGGTAAGGAAAATATGCACTTGTTAGTTGTTTCTTGCTCTTAATTGGTTATTGATGGTTGAAACCCTAAGAGGAGTATTTTGGATACACCCTCCATTAATTCTTCATCTCATTGCTAAGTTTTTCTTGAACAAGGATTCCTAGGAAAAGTACAAGTGAGTACACCCTCCTAGATTTACTCTAGTTTGGTTGGCATACCCTAGGGAGTAAAAGGGATTACACCCCTAGGGTTTTTAATGATCTAAATATTTATTTTAAGACTCCATTCACCCAATTTTTTGAAGGCACTAATCTGGTTTTTTCATTAGAGAAATAAAAAAATGCATTAGGAAACGTGAATTTTTGCCATTTCAATTTTCTTCAATTTGGGTTTTGTTCCTTGTGCCTAGCGCACCTCTTAGCCACCAGGGAATCCCGTATAAAGGGGTATTTCTTGATTCTGTTATAAAACTTAATATACATCTATTAGGGCTACATAAACCCCATCACTTTTTCATTTATAACTTGCTTTTCAACCATCAAAAGTTGCTAAGAGTTTGCCACATTAATCTACTTAGCCTAGCGCAACTTTTGGGTGGATTGTTTGTGAGTTTTGGTAATTGTATTTGATGCTGTAGAAACTTGTTTGTTACAGCCACAAGGCTGCAAAATATCTCTACAAGAAGTTTTTATTGCAGCCTTGTTTCATTGTTAAAGTCTCGTGCTTTCATTCTTAAGTATCACTAGTGTTTATCTAACTTATCTCTAGCATCATTCGTTGGAATTTTAGCAATTGTTTAGCATCTTTGATACTTATATCTCTCTATTGTCCGGAACAAGAGCAATAAAAAGGGAAAATAGCAGACAAGAATAATATTCTTATGATTAGGAAATAGAAACAAGAAAAATATTCTTATGATTAGGAAATACAAACAAGAAAAATATTCTTATGATTAGGAAATAGAAACAAGAACAAAAAAAATAGGAACATGAACAATCATAACTATAGATCTTTCTTAGAGCTATCACATGTGACCTGCCTGGAACAAGAAAAAGAATAAGAAACACATAACACTTTTCTAGTGTTTCCACTAGTCATTCCTTCATGGTAACCTACTTGGAACAAAATAAGAACATATCCATGGTAACCTCCATGGAATTTATAAGGTAACCTGCTTGGGAAAAATACAATGACCAAGAACATCTCCTAGAGGAGATCGATTCTATATTGAAAACAAGTGTATCATTAGTACTAAACAATGATCATTTACATAATTATTATTGTACTAACAATATTCAAGTGTCACTAAACATTTGATAGAAAAAATTACTCAATAGTAATAGAACTCTAAAGACTATTGTCCTGATTACAATATTTATTTAAGATGCAACAATAAAAAATAAATATCAAACCTGATATTCAAACTTGGAGTCTTAATTTCTAGGGAGGGTGTTATAACCCTAATTTGCACCAGACATGCTTACCTGGCATCATGCCATCTCAGATTCCTTCTTTGCCAAAACATTGCTGAACAACTCTTCTTAAAAACACCTTTTATAAAGGACCACGTGCTCTGCTCCATTACCGCACGCGTGTACACGCTAGCTAACCCAAAATAGCCCGTGTGTACTTACAAAATCACGAAAAAAGGAAAGTTTCTGATGGAACACACAACTTTGGGTGAGTTAACTAAACCTTTTGACCATGCATGGCTGAGGGTTCGACCAAATACCTAGCTTCTTCTAGCCTATAAAATAAGGGTTAGGGGTCCCATTTGGAAGAGAGAATCATAGTAAAGAAACTATACCCGATTGCACATTCCCTTTGTCCCAATCCTTTAGCCATCCTTGTGCAAAGAGAAATATAGAGCAAAGAAGTTGGAGGACAGTTGAAGAGGAGACGAGGACCATGTTCATGGAGAAGTGGTTAGCTTCATCATTGTAAGTTGCTTTGTTGAAGTTAATAATAAAGAAGTACTTTTCCCGTCCCACCATATGAGGTTTTCATGGTTTATTGCATACATGTTGATTGAATATCTAACCCATTAATCTATATATCAAATGCATGTGGATTTCTTTGTTTGTATTGTGTGATTGCAGGTCAACCTTGGGAGGAGAGCTGCAGTCAAAGAGCGATCAAGCGTGAAGAAGGATCGATATCAAGCGCTTGAAATAAGGTATGCTCACTTGATCTTCTTAACTACGTATTTGCTTAAGAATAATGGGGACTAGGTCCGGGATGACGGTAGAAAGTAGGAATCTTTAGGTCTTTTCTGAATACATAATAAAAACCTAAGTGCTAGTCCGTAGAGGGATTTCCCACTCACAACAGAATTGGCGACCATACTGGGGAAATCTCTAGGGTTTCTGGGAATATTTTTTGGGTATTTGTAAGAACTGGTTTCATTTCCTGTTTTAAAGTTTCTGCAAAAGTCTGAGCTAACAGAGATTCTGGCCTTCCATATCGGTTATCTCTGTTTCTTTGCTTGACTGCAATTTTTTTCCGAGACCCACAGAGGTACACGCGGCTCGTGTAAGGTATGCACGCGTGTACCCGCGCCCTACATTCTCACAGCCTGCGTGTACACGCTAGCTGAGGAAGTGTCAGTCACGTGTATGATTCCAAAAAATTTCTTTTAGAGAGGCAGTCATCCTCTTCCCTGTCAGAATTAGTCCTTCTCAGGGGTTTTTTGGAACTCTTTCTAGTCTTTGTTGTTTGCATTCTATAGCTTAGGTTTCACCTCGGATTGGTTTGTTCTATGAAGTTTTCCTTGAATTGTTTTTTTTTTTTTCTGTTAAAGTAAGTGTCTGAGTCTTCAAGAGATTCTGGTTCTTAGTACCAGTAGTCTTTGTCTGGGATGGCTTGCTTGGATTTTCATTTGTCTCAGAGTTTCAGATATACACACAGCTTGTATAAGGCCAACACGTGTGTACACACACTCTGACTTTACACAACTCACGTGCACACACTTTCTATTGAACTGTCAGTAGTATGCTTGTGGAGAGAATTTTTGTTGAAGGTGAGGCAATCATCCTTTCCTTTGAAAAGAGTTATACCTCTCAGGTTTTTGGGTCTCTGTCATAGAAGTCAGTAACTTAGGTTTGATCACAACAATAGCTTTCTTTTTTCATTTAGAAGTTTTTCTCGAAATCTTCTTTTATAGGGGTTTTAGACAAGTGTGAGAGTCCAATTTTAATTTGCTTGTGTGTGGGTTTTAAAGTGACTCTTTGCAATCTGCGCTTAGGCTAGAATTTTTCTTGGTTTTGACTTGTTGATATTTTTCCTTTTTGCTTTGTGAGCATTCCAATAAAAAAAAAAATTTATTTCTTTGTTTGGTTAAAAAGTGTTGTTTTGCATTAGTAACTAGGGAAACGTCTTTGCTTTCATAATTTTTTGACAGTTTACTTAGATCATAAGTAGCTCGTAGTCGAGTGAAATCCTGCTTTGAGTTTGCTGTTCAAAGATCTTAGAAATTTTTTTAAGTTTGAAAAGTTGTTTAAGAGTTGAGTTAAGTAAAGGTTTTTTGTTTCCAGCTTTCTGTTTATTTTGATTTCGTCTTTCCAACATCACTAATTTCACTTTCATAACCTTTGACTTAAGACAAGCCATAAAAATTAATGCTAAATCTAAAATTCATTAGACTTTTTATGTTTGTAGGGTCAACCAACTAGTTTAGGGTTAGGGCCTTGAATTAGGTTGGAGAGGAAACTCTTCAAGGCCATTAAAATCAAACATTGGAGTTTGCGTTAGGGAGTGTCAAAGTCCAGTATCGTGAAAGTTATCTGGGACCCCCCTCTAACACAGGGGATAAACACAAGGTCGCCTGTGGAAAGGTAGTGGATATAACCCCTCCAAAGTTGGACCAATTGTAGTAGAGAAAACATATAGAGGTCTTGTCTTGGGATTCCGTCGATTGCATTTGCCACAGAGCTTCATGGATCTCGAATCCGTTCGAGGTCCTTAGCTGTCTTCCAGACCACTTTCTTTCGATACCCTTGACAGGTTTTGGGCTCGATACCCTGCTCATTGTGGTCTAACCGACTTTCGACTGTACCCGCCTGGTGACTGTTCGCGCGCTGGAAACCTATTTGCCTATCTTTTTAGAGACATACACAGGTGATTACGGGGGTATACCATGATACCTAGGACAGACATCGGGCCACGCTTTGCAGAGTATACCCAGAGGGTGCTTCCATGTTCGAGTTTCACTTGCATCAGTAAATTTCTCTAGTGTTGGTTGTTGTAATTATTCTTCCAATTGGTTTAGTGTTTGCTTGTTTTATCTTGTAGGGACTTTTTTAGTGTGTGTTTTTTTTTGAACGAATAGAAAGCCCTAGAGTGTCTTTGATCTTCTCACATAGTGGAGGATGATGAGCTCCACCGGTCATGATGGCTTCTGGGCCTATCACCGGTTACACTGGAGCCACCTTTGCCACCACTAAGGAAAAAGATAGACCAACAAGGGTATTTTGAAGTGACCGGGTCACAAGAAATTGTGCCTGACCAACATCCGAAGGAAACGACCATTTTTTACTTTGGAGCGAAAGCTCTTAGTCCACCTGAAACTCCAACCACTAATATTTTGGCACCCATCATCGTACCGATTCACCCTTACGAGTGCCAGATAGTGTCCGACACACCAATGGAAACAAATGATGTCACTCCTTCTGGAAATTCTTTAATTCCCACTACGATTGTCACCATAGGAGAGTTTCCCCCTCCTAACCCACCGTCACCGGTATGATCCACCATGGTCTCGACTGCCTCTACCTCGCACAATGGTCCAATCCCATCTATGGCAGTGGCCACAACCCCTTTCACACCAAGTGTGATAGGCCCTCTGTTCTCATACGGGATGCCTAGATCAGGTACAAGTCCTGTACTTTCCTACTCCACTTCATAGACTTTAGGTCTGGGGGCAGGGAGCTCTAATGCTCCTCTGCAAGGCCACATGGGGGTAACTTTATCTCCTTCTAATGCTTTCCATTACGGGGGAGGTCATATACCTCCTTCGTCCCCTTCGCTCGGTGGCACGCATCAGCAATCTGCCGGTCCACCTGCACACCATAGTTTATTTGGAGCAGGGAGTCAAGGACCACCTTCACATAATATGCTGGTAGGTTCGACACTGTTTTCTTTGTTTGGTACATTTGGAAATAACACCTTCTCGTCAGCTGCTTTCCCAACTGGGGGGGCAATCCCAGTTTCAGACAACCTATTCCTATGCAAGGTACTATTCTTGCATAGGGGGCAAACCCAGGAACTTCTTCCGCATCAGGGCCTTGGAATTCTTGGCAGGTGTTTGCACCCAATTCGTCACTTGGTGAGAAAATAAAGGGTGCTTACATGCCCAGTTGGGTCTTGCTGAGCATGACAGCTGTAGAGGAAAGAGTTAGAAAAAGAACAACAAAACTATAAGCAATAATTAAATTAAAACAAACTAAAACTATGAGCATATGGAAAAAGAAATAACAAAGACAACAAGACCAATATCACCAATGCTTTTGAGCTGGTCTATTGATGAAATCAAAGCACAATGAAGAAAGGGAACTGTGGTTCCTTCTTCCTCCAAAGGAAGGCTCTTTGGGCCCTCACAAACTTGCTCTCCTTACAATAAGAAAATGAGAATGATGGTGAAAGAACTCCTAGCACATCCACTCCATGTAGAGGTGGATGGCTCAATGAAATGGTGCTAATATGTTATTGTCAAGGAATGAGTCCTTAAAACAATCTAAGCAGCATAACATTACATGAAATTCCTTGATAAAATGATGTTTCTTCATGGATTTTTATAGCATAGCATTGGGTGATTATATAACTCCTTTGAGGTGTGAAAATGGGCTCTTTAGGGCTCAATTAGGTCTTTGACCAGCCTACCATGCGGATTCAGCTCAGATTTGATGGTCAAATCAAGTTTGGATCTGGTCCATAAGTGGTTGGGAGGTTGACCAATTCAATAAATGCACCGTTTAGCAGGTGCATGGTTTTTTTCGCTAACAGTCGTGCATCGTGCGCGCATGCGCGCATTGTACGTTCCTGTTCTGTGCATATGCGCGCACACCCATCTTCTGTAAAGCGCCCTTCAATTTTTGGTTACTTTGTATAGTTTTTGACCCTTTTGCAATGCTGTGAAATTAATCCAGTTCCATGAATGACCTCATTACTGTTTGGCGATGCTGAGTTCTTGTCGCCATGTGCGGACAAAATTTTAGTGATAACAGATGCCCCCTGATGGATGAGGTTAGGAGCAAACGTATAGCCGAAATCCATCAATGTTTCTTCTACTGAGAATGTGGTTGTAAGAGAGAGCAATAGTGGGACCGTGTAGAGCAATCCTTTGGAGAAGAAAGGAATTGGTAGAACCCGACCTTCCATAAGGTGCGTAAAAATATACAACTGTGTACAAACGAGGCGGGCATGCCCCATGCTCGTGTTATGTAACTCTGAAAAAATATGACTGAAGTGTTGGTGTAGACAACTGCAGCGCCCTCGGGGGCGGTGATGATAAAGGAAGAAGACAAGTCTGCAAAGTAATAGACTCTGAACAATAGGCAATGATCACGGTGATAATCAACGACGATGATGTGGACATTGATGGCCCTACCAGGTTCAGAGGTCTTCGGAAAATGATACAAAGAACTGCAATAGTTGCAAAGTAAGACCCACCAGAACATGAGAAATTGTTGGCGTCGAATGTTATGGGGGTCAACGACAACAGGGAGCAATGGTGTTTCACCCTATGTCGTCTGAGATCTCTCATTAAATGGAGAATGAGAATCAAGATACTGTCGCCCTTCTGGAAAATGTGTGCTGCTGTCGACAAAAGGGGGACGCAACTCCCAGAAGCAAAGGGCTTCATAGAATCTACTGAGGTGAGGAAGTGGCAGAGGTACATGGACGAAGTCAAAAAGTGGGAAGACTCAAGAATGCCCTTGGTTGGAGGGTGTATGATATAATGAGTGGCCGCAACTGTGTGACAAGGTCGAGTGTCAGGGGGATGCCAAGACCGAGGGTAAGTTGTGCCAGAGGTGGGACAAGGTGAAAAAATTCAGAGGGTAGAGGCAAGTGACCTGTGAAGTATTCTGAAGATATGGACGATGTTGGCAAGGGTAAAATGAGAAGCAATGCTCCAACCAAGGGTGACATGGGTTGCGTGTGGCCAAAAAAAGAAGCAAGTCGCCAACAGGGACGACAAAAGGAAAGGACTAAAAATAAAGGTGTTTGTACAATAAATAATGAATAATTTTGGGAAAAATGTACAAATATAGAAACGGGTGCCCCAGTGTGAAATGAGTGCCCCAGGGAGGGCAGAAACTTCTTGGAAAATTGATTAAGGGTGGGGGCCCCATTGGTGAGTTTCTGTATGAGGTAGGTGAAATGAAGATAGGTTCGCAGATGGGCAAACTGATGATGGATGAAATGGAGGGTTCATGATCCTGCGGAGGTGCAGGTAAAAAGAATAGAACCATAAAGCTGAGATGGGAGTCCATATGGGAAGCTAGAAAAATGAGGAGAAGACGTATGTGGTTGATTTGCAACATGATGCAAGACTACCGGGACTCCCATCCCTAAAGGGTAATGAAGAACAACATGAGTGTCAAAAGTGCCAAAAGGTGTTATGAATGGGACAACTCATGTGGGTGAGAATGATACTGGGTTACAGTACCAATGATGCAAAATGGAGGCGTGGGTACTGCAGAGCCGAGAATGAGGGTCCTAAAGGCCAATATCAGTGGGTGTGACTAGAAATGTAAATGCAATACAACGGAAGAGACTACATGCCAGTGCTGAATATATACCTGACGGAATGATGTTGAGGGATGATGATCAAGTACTTGCACATAGAACAACCAAATACCCAAAGTGAACAATATCTGCAGAGAATCAACGATATGAGCATGTATTAGATAACTGTGACAATGCGCGTGTGTACCTGACCATGATATGAAAAAAAGGTGCCCCGGGGGCTCAGGATGAAAAGTGACCCAGGGACAACTGTGATGTAGATGGTGGGACGCTGATCCCATGGCTGAAGACGGTTTGAAAAATGGACACCTTGGGCTCTCGAAATGGTGAGTGGAAGTTTGGCAAAAGGGCTATATATAGCTGTAGGGCCCACATTGCCACCTCATTTGTACCTGCTGCCTCAGTGATTGGACGAGCAGATTGCAGAGTAGATTTGGAGTTTCAGGGAGGACGAGGCATCCGATTGGCGTTGTGCGAGTATCAAGTTAGTGCTCTGATGTATGTATCATGTATACTTTTTGATCGTATATAGGCTGGTGAGCCGATTTTTGTACCGAGGTGTGGCACTGGCCTGCGAGCAGATGTATTTTTGTATGTAAACATGCAAATGACCTGATGGGCTGATATATATATATATATATATATATATATATGAGTACACATATTTTTGAGATCCGACTGTTGTCTACATATGTTTTTTGTTGATGATTATGATGATGTCTATTCTATCTATATGCGGTGACAGGATTTATGAGATGTTTATGTATGTGTAGCTTGATGTGATATATGCCAATCTAACACCATGTTAGCTATTTCGTCTGTTGTTTGATTCAATTGTCTTGGAATGTGTGTAAATGTAATGGAATCAAAATGTCGAGATAACAGTCTAACCTGCAGGTATTTGCGAAAGAGGCACGGATCGCGTACACGGTAAACATTGTTGAGCTGGAGAATGACTAGTTGAGAGTCGAGGAAAACACTAAGGTGACGAATATGATGATGCTGGGCGTCGGTCAGGAGGCCAATGACAGCAATATATTCGGCTTGGTTGTTGGTTGCTGGCCCCAAACATATGCCGCTTGAATGTAGCATTTCATGTGATGGGGTGTAGAGAGCCCAAGCAGCCGAAGCGAGATTTTGTGTCCAACGGCTGGCGCCGTCAGCGTAACCGATGTGGTAAGCTAGTGGAGGAAGCATCTGTCAATAAAACAAAGGATAGTTTAGACGAGAGGGTAGGAGAAAAAAGATTAAAAACACTAAACAAGAAAAAGTAACCTAAAGTAGAATGACTACTTCTAAGCATAAAATTTCTTGAGGTATAACCCATTGACGGGTTCCTTGAGTGAGAGGCCTTCGGGGGAGGCCAGGATGTATGCGCCTTTGGTGAGGCAATGTTGGATGATGTAAGGGCCATGCCAAAGTGATTCAAATTTGCCGGGGCCGAAGGTATCATGAGTGATATCATAGGCCAAGACGAGGTCACCTTCTCGGAATGAACGAAGGTTGACATGGCGATCAAAGGTAGCTTTGGATCGTTTTTTAGCTGCCTCGTTGTTTTGTAATGAAGATCGACGATCTTCATCCAACGAATCCAAGTTCAGTAAGCGCTACTCCATTGGAGCAGTGTCAGATAAAAGCTCAATTGCGGTGCGTAGGGTGGGAATTTCACACTCGATGGGAAGAGTTGCCTCGACCCCATGGACTAAATGAAATGGCGTGAAACCTGTAGCGGTATTTACTGCCGTTCGATAAGCCCATAGCGTGGAAAATAACATATGATGCCAATTGGTTTTATGTTTATTAACCGTGCGCTGTAACATGGTCTTGAGGACTTTGTTCACTGCCTCGACCTGTCCGTTTGACTGAGGGTAATATGGTGAGGCGAGCTCGTGAGAGAAGCCTAACCGAGATGAAAGTTCAATGAAGATCTCGTTCTCAAAGTGTTTCCCATGGTCGGAAACGAGTTGGAGTGGTACTCCGAAATGGGATATGACGTGGTTAAAGAAAAAACGCGCTGCAGTGTCAGCGGTGTTGTTGAAGGTGGGCATAGCTTCGGCCCATTTGGTGAAGTAATCAACGGTGACAACAATGTATTTGTGACCATTGCTGGAGGGGGGATTACAAGTCATAAATTCGATGCCCCATTTACAAAAGGGGCCTGCAGTAATGACAAGGTGAAGAAGAGTGGGGGGAGAACGGGCTTTGTTGGCATAGAGCTGACATTGCTCACATCGTTTCACGGCATGAATGCAATCATGAAACAAGGTAGGCCAAAAGTAACTGGCCCAGATAATCTTTTGAGAAATGGATATACCCGAAAGATGGCCCCCACATGTGCTGCTGTGGCAGTCGTTTAAGACTTTGTCGGCCTCGTCAATAGTCAGGCAACAACGAAGGATGGTATCGACGCCCCGCCGGTATAGGATGTCTCCGATGAGGAGATAGCTGGGGGCCTGATGGCGAATGCACCGAAGATCATCTCATGATAAGTGGGTACCAAACTTTTGAGTTTGTAGGTAGAAGAGAAGGTCACCATACCAAGGATCATCTGAAGCGATGTAAAAGAGATGTTCGTCAGGAAAGTCGGTGTTGACGGGGGCACTGGGTGTGTCGGAGGGGAGGTTCGTGACAAGTTCGGTGAGAACGAGGGCCTTCTTACTCTTAGGTTTTGAGAACTCGAGGTCGTACTCCTAAAGAATAACAATCCATTGAGCGAATTTGCCGTTAACTTTGCGACGACTGAGCAAGTATTGCATAGGGTTGGAATCTGCGACGACTTTTGTGGTGCGAAGCAGAATGTAATGGCGCAGTTTCTGGACTGCAAGGACAACTGGAAGAGCAAGTTTCTCTTCGTGTTTATACTTCAAGGGTGGCCCTGAGAGGTTCTTACTGACGTAGTAAATGACGTGTTCACGATTGTCATCTCCGAGCTGGACGAGGATGCCGGCTACTGATACAGCTGATGCTGATATGTAAAGAATGTAGTCGCGATTGTAGTCAGGTGCACTAATCAAAGGTGCATTTGAAAGCGCTGCTTTAAGATCGTCAAATGACTGTTGGGCATAGTCATCCCAATGAAAATGGATGTCGTGACGTAGTAAGCGAAGGAAACCATGTGCGTGGATGGCGTAATCAGAAACAAAGCGTCTAAGAAAGTTAGCTTTGCCCTGTAGACTCTGAAGTTGCCGTAAATTCCGGGGAGGTGGAATTTCGGTGATAGCTTTGACTTTGAGGGGGTCCACAGTGATACCACTTTGGGGAAACGATAAAACCAAGGAGGCGCCATGCGGTGACGCAAAACACACACTTGAGAGGGTTCAAGCGGATGTTGTACTGGCGACACCGTTGAAAAATGATTCGTAAATCATCGAGGTGCTGGGTGCGTTTCTTCGATCGAGCTGTGAGGTCGTCCAAGTAGGTGAGGATGATTGCAGCCAGATCGTGAAATATGTATGTCATGGCCCGTTGGAAAGTTGTACCGACATTCTTTAAGCCGAAAGGCATAACACCATATGCAAAAGTACCCCACGGGGTAATAAATGCGGTTTTATATTGATCGGTTGGGTGGATTTGAATTTGGTTATAGCCAGAGAATCCGTCCATAAAGGAGAGATCCTCGTGGCCAGCGCAGTCATCGATAATTTGATCGATGAAAGGCATTGGAAAGTTGTCTTTTGGACATGCGTTATTGAGATCGCGAAAGTCGGTGCAGACCCAAATAATGCCCTATTTTTTGTCGACGGGTACAGGGTTGGAAACCCATGAAGTGTAAGGGATGGGGTAAATAAATCCGGCCATACGTAATTTATCGATTTTGGCTTTGATAGCCGCGACCTTGGATGGGTTTAGCGGTCACTGTTTTTGGCGAACTGGTGTGATGTCAGGCCAGGTGTCGATGCGATGCTCAACAATAGATGGGTCGAGGCCAGGCATTTCTGTGTATGACCAAGCGAAGATATCCCTATATTCCTGGAAGAGGGCATTATATGCGGCGATTTCTTGAGGAGTGCAAGCGACTCCAATGATGATTTCTTCGACAATGCCCTATTTAATGGAAATGTCAATTTTGATGGTGGGGGGAATGTTGGCCAGATTACCTTATTCAAATGCGTCGGGGGCACGAATGGGATTATTGAACCAATCGATAGGCCCGGATGGGATAAATTCTTTGGTTTCGACCGCGTAAATGGGGTTTTGGTTAGGAGGCATGAGGGCTTCCTGTGGAAAGAAGAGTGCATGATGATGTAGTGCGTCCCAGGGAGAGTCTGGGCGTTGTAGCTCTTCCAGTATTTCTTCGTCGCATTGGAAATGACGGGAATGTAATGGATCGTGAGGAGTGATCGCAGTGATAGTGTGATTGCCCCCTGTTGCAGAAGCATAGGGGGTAATGCTAGGAGTTGGTGAGGGTTCACTCGACATAAACCATATGTTGAGGTACTGAGGGGTACCTGTGGTGGTGGGATGAAGAGTCTCCGTAGGGGAATGAGTAGGAGAGTTGGGTGGGTTACGGGGTAAATCCTCATATATGTTATCTAAGAACCAAGGAGGTGTTGGGAGTGCCTCGGGTTTTGGAGAAATGACATGGAGATCCTCGAGTGGCGAGGTAATGTCAATTATCGCCTCTGCAGGTTGGTGATGCAGAGCCAATTGACATTGCCTATATGCGAGGATCATAGGACACTGGTATGTAAAATGAGCCAACGAATCGCAGAGAGAACAAGGGCATATCAGATGTTCATTGACTGAAGTGGTGACATAGAGGATATCAGTGATGGTTGTTGAAGAGGACGTAGCAGGGCATGGGTCGTTCTGAAAATTCTGGCGTACTGCCGCTAATGTCTGTCGGAAACGTGGCATTGCTGGGCAATGATGGGTGTAATGGCCATACTCGGAACAGATAGCACATGCGAATTTAGTCCTCAACCCTTTACTACTGGAAGGTTGGGTGGTAGTAGGAGTAGCAGTAGTGACGGGTGTTGTGGGAGTTTGGTTGAGTGGAATTAAATTCCGTAATTCCGGTAGCGATGGGTAGTTGTTGGTTTGGTGACCCTCTTTCTCACATAATGCGCAAGGTGGTGGGATGCGTGGAGGAAGTGGAGTTGTGGGCTCCATCTTCTTTCTCCTTCCCCCAGCTGTAACAGGGGGGGTAGGGACTATGGGGGTAGTGGGGGTGAGGATGGGAATCGTCATGGGGAGGCATTCCTGTGGGGGAAGGGATGGGCGAGGGACCATCTCAGATGGATGTAAATACCACACTGGGATAGCTAACACCATATTGGGTAGTGTGAGCGTTGCGGCTACCTGGAAAGATTTTATACCGGGTGGAGGGTAAAAGAAGGGAATTTGAGTGAGGGGTGGGGGAACTGTCTCCCAAACGAGATTTTTCCCTTGAGAGGTTGTGGATGCATGGACCTTAGGGGTCGACGAGTGCACAGGAGGCTCCTGTGGGAGTGGTTCTGCGACTATTGAGACGTCAAGAATGACTGAAGCCTCCTGAGGAGGATGAGCATCCTCCGTGTGAGTTCCGTCAGATGAGATGATGCAGACTTGATTAGGGGGAAGGAGTGGTGGTGCTCCATGGTATGTCCCTAATAAGGATGGATCTTTGAAAATCCCAGGACCCATCTCGATGAGTGGATATGCATCTTTGTGGGTGTGAATGAGAGGAAGAATGTTATCGAGGTTGGCAGAGGGGTTAGGCTCATAATGTGAGACTTGGTCGATGGTCACAATATTCCCATTGTGGGGGAACATGATTGTCTGAAAGACAGATGATGCCACTGCCTTCATAGCATACATGTAGCTACGTCCGAACAAGATATTGTAATCGAGCAGAGCGTCGATAACTTTGATGTCAATGAGAATAGTTTTTCCCCCGAGTTCCACGGGGAAATTTTGGAAGAGCCCTTCAGGAGATGATGGTCGTCCGTCATAAGCTTGTAATGTGATGGCGGAGGGTATGAGTTCCGGGGAACCAAGATTCTGCCATACTGTTTTGGACATGATGCATGTCGATGCACCTTCATCGATGATACACCGATGAACGGTGATGTTCTGTATTTTTACTGGTATTTGAATAGCGACCAAGGCAGGAAGACGAGGTGCACAACTATCAAGGTCAAAGGTGATGAGTCGAGTATCTGCAGGGTCGACTGCCCCTAAGGCGGAAAGTAGTGATTTCCGTTGCGTAGGACAAGTCTGGAGGACTTCCAAGACTGACATATCAGCCGGGGATTGTGCTAAGTCGTCTACCAAGCTATAGTTATGAGCGGCCCTAGCCTGTGGGTTGTGGACATTCCTGCACAAGGGAATACGAGGGATGCATAATGGTGGTTCGACGGAAGGGCGAGGAATCACCAACGGGGGTCTCGTCGGTGTAGGGTTTGGCTCTGGAGAGATAGGAGTAGACTCAACTGGTGTCTGATACTGACGATTGCGTGTTTGTAGAGGAATTTATTCCTCACTGGTGAGGAGAATTGTTCGCTCTATTGGATTGTTGGGATTGTGGTATTGGCCCACCTGAGGTGGGGGATGCTGCGTGTCCTGTTGGGTGTTTATCACACCTTGATGTGGGATAGGATTTTGCAGCACGGCGGGAGGGGGTTGTTGCACAAACTGTTGTGGTGCTTGTTGAGGGCCAGTGTGTGCAGGGGTATGGGGAAGACTCCCCGAGTCTTTCAACCGTTTGAAATTAGCGATCTGGGGGCAATGGTGAGTGTAATGACCAAACTCTCCACAAAGAGCACAAGGGTGGATGGTTTTAACATTATTTCGCCATGGGCGTTTGTTGTTATTGCTCCCTTGGGGGTTTTGGTTCCCTTGGTTCTGATTGCCCCCAGTGGGTTGGTGCTGTGGGGGTTGATTCCCGCCTTGACCAGGGTTGTTGTTATTCCTATTCCGTCCTTTCTTCTTGGCATTGTTCGAAGGGTGAGTTGGGTTGGCTGTGTTCAACTGTTCAAAATTTTGGTATTGTTGAGCAACAAAGGGTTGAACAAAATTTACCTTCGCATGAGAATGTGGGGGAGCCATGGGCTGTGGCGGACCAGGAAAAGGGAAGTATGGATTTTGTGGTGGTACCGATCCATAAGGTACATAGGAAGGCGTAGCGCTTTCATTAGTACTATAAGCTGATGTTGAGGGGGTACCACTAGTGGTGGGAAGAGGTGGATGTATGGGAGGCGCCGGTGGTGGTCCACTAATGGGTGGAGGTATAGCAACAGGGTATGGATGTTGATAAGGGGGTGGGGGATAATAAGAAGTGCCCCCATATGCCGGTGGGTATTGAGGTGTTCCATACATCGGTGGTGGTTGGGGTTGTGGACTATGGTGTGTGGTGGCACCTATTAGTCCGTCTGCTGAGTGAGACATCCCAAGTTTGTCTTGGACAAATGGCACAGGTTTTGGAAGGTCAGGAAGTACTGTGTATAAATACCCTGACTGTGCATAAATAAGGTCATACTGTTGAGTCTTACTAATAGCTTCCTCTTTATATTGAGGGAAGGTGGAAGCGACATCCTTACCAAGGAGAGCGACAAGTGATCTAAGAAACCAGTCGAGACATTGCTGCTTGGTGGTTTCTGCTTTACACAAACTACGTCGCCTACGCCACTCATGAATGTGGTCAACGATGTGGGTGGCTGAGGTCTGTTTGAAGTTAGACAGTAGTTCTAGACCATTGTCATGGTGGATGGGTAATTGGAAAAAAGTTAAGAATGCTTTGGCCAAGGACTCAAAGGTTGTGTGGGACCCTGATTTTTCTTCGACATACCATTTGGCTGATGGGCCAGTAAGTGTGCGTTGAAATAATCGCAGTCTGATGGAATCATCCATAATGCTATTGGAAGAACACCATAGATGAAAGGTCATGACATGGTTGGCGGGGTCATCCCCTACCTTTCCTTCAAACTTTGGTATGTTTGAAGGAAGTTTGGTTGGCATTGCAGGCCATGTGGCGTCATGCAATATAGGATCATTGGTAAGATTGGTGAGATCCGGTATGTTGAGAGAGGCCAAATATGGAATCTGTAGTGGGGTGGCAGGATTAGTTCCGGCCATAGTGTGTTGTGAACCTGACCCTTGATGGGGACTAGGTGGGTTGGTTCTCCCTCCTTGAGAGGAAGTGGGTCCTCCGCTTCCGTGCAAAGGAGAGCGAGTGAATGTATGATCTTGGGAAGTAGACCCAAGTAATGTAGAACCAAGCAAAGATGATCCTAAGATAGTAGCACTCACAAGAGTGTGTGAAGGAGGTACCGATGAGTGGGTACGACCAGATACTCCCCCTAAGATAGGAGGGAGGTTGAGCAAGCGTCATGAACGACGGGGGTTCTGTGGTTCCCCTATGATGTCAGACTAGTTGTGAAAATGTGTGCCAAAAGTGGTGAGAGAGAAAAATAGAAACAAGAGTCATTGCTGTGACTGTTTTATACAATATATATATTAAAGTCAAATAGTAATTAGATGTCCATCATACATAAATGAAAAAGAAGCATATATGTGGGTAAGAGGGTTTTGTCCTCGTGGGGGAATCAAAAGAAAGAAAATACTCGTGTCCTAGAAGATGTAACGTCCTTCCTCTCAAATAGCACTGGACCTTCCAATAGTACTCAATAGTGGGGTCTGAAGTCACCGGAAGAGACACTAGTGAAGGATGAAACAATTGGTTATAATGAGGGGTAGAGGGGGCATATCCCGAAAGAACTGGCGATACTTCCCAATATCCACACAAAATCCAATCAAGGTGCAATTACAGCCCACAATCGCCACCTGGGTAGATGTCCTAAAGTTGGTCACTAGGTACCTCGGTCCAAGTGCGACATTTAGATTTTCGGCCTAAGAAATGGGTCACGGACTGGATACCGTCCAAGAGGTGGGTTCCTCAAGGGGGGACGCACAGAACAACCAGACCTCGGCCTTCGACCCTTCACGGGTATCTCCCTGCCTTATGGTGATTGGAACACTGGACTTGGAGGATTTGAAGTTCCCTATTTGTCAACCTCTATGTTTGAAAATGTGAGAACCAGATAACGGGGAGTTATTTGGATGCCTATCCCCGAAATCCTACCTAGACTAAAAAATTCTTTTGGCACCTCCTGTGGAGGAAAACTTAGTGAGTTTTTAGAAAGTTTTTAGATGAAGTTGTTTTGTGAGTCTGGGGGTGAAAACCAACCTCGTTTGATTAAAAGTGGGAGTGGATAGTCCTATCAAGAAAAGATGGGGTGTTTTCAGAATCCCTTTGGAGGAAACCTACTTAGACCTCCACGTTTCGAGAAGAGGCTATGTGAGTGACTTTTGTGTGTGAGTGAAAGTGCGCCAAGTTTTAGTTATTTAGATGTCACCTTTCTGCATGTGGACTTCGCTTGGTCCTTACAAGAGTGTGATTACCTACTTAGCTAGATGTCATTGGTACAACCTTGCGGAATTTTAAAAGCCCTCGGAAACTAGCATGTGGACATGTGGTCCGTTATTATCCTTTAACTCCCTATGTGTGAGTTAATCTAGAAAAATCATGAAACTATCCTAGATTGAACATGTGGGCATGTGTGGGCCCGTTACAAACCTTTAAACTCTCCTAGTTTTTTGTTCTAAGAAAGAAAAATTCCAACCACTATCCTACTTTTGTGACATGTGGGCATGTATGGGCCCGTTACAAATTTAAGATATGTTTGAAAAAATGAAACTAAGAGGGGTCCCAAAAGGGCCTTTGTCCTCTCCTAAAGGTTTTGAAATTTTGTTAAGGGAG
>ML808467.1:117406-144221 GCA_009831015.1 Picea engelmannii
AAAACTATGAGCATATGGAAAAAGAAATAACAAAGACAACAAGACCAATATCACCAATGTTTTTGAGCTGGTCTATTGATGAAATCAAAGCACAATGAAGAAAGGGAACTGTGGTTCCTTCTTCCTCCAAAGGAAGGCTCTTTGGGCCCTCACAAACTTTCTCTCCTTACAATAAGAAAATGAGAATGATGGTGAAAGAACTCCTAGCACATCCACTCAATGTAGAGGTGGATGGCTCAATGAAATGGTGCTAATATGTTATTGTCAAGGAATGAGTCCTTAAAACAATCTAAGCAGCATAACATTACATGAAATTCCTTGAGAAAATGATGTTTCTTCATGGCTTTTTATAGCATAGCATTGGGTGATTATGTAACTCCTTTGAGGTGTGAAAAGGGGCTCTTTAGGGCTCAATTAGGTCTTTGACCAGCCTACCATGTGGATTCAGCTTAGATTTGATGGTCAAATCAGGTTGGGAGCTGGTCCATAAGTGGTTGGGAGGCCGACCAATTCAATAAATGCACCGTTTAGCAGGTGCGCGGGTTTTTTCGCTAACAGTCACTCATCGTGCGCGCATTGTACGTTCTTGTTCTGTGCATATGCATGCGCACCCATCTTCTGTAAAGCGCCCTTCAATTTTTGGTTACTTTGTATAGTTTTTGACCCTTTTGCAATGCTGTGAAATTAATCCAGTGCCATGAATGACTTCATTACTGTTTGACGATGCTGAGTTCTTGTCACCATGTGCAGATGAAATTTCAGTGATAATAGCAGGGATCCATTCCCTCATCGGGAATGCCGATCTGGGGAAATTATTTTCACAATCAATGGAACCCTGGACAAGGTACTATGCCTATCCCCATGGGATCGGCATGGGGCAATCCTTCCCAAAGTCTTCCAAATGTAATGCACGCCCAATCATCTACGTCCTATTTTGGGAATCAACCGATGATGTCTCCTCACATGCAGAATCCGTACGCTGGTCATGGCCATAATTTTTACCAGAACCCAGGCCAACAATCAAACTTTTCCTGGCAACCTGGTGCCAGTCAAACTCCAGGTCCCTGTTTCCCAAGTTATCACCAACAACCCAAACTACCTTTCCTGGCAACCTTGCATTTTCCAGACTTGACAAGGTTGTTGAATAACCCTATCTATCACGATCCACATTGGCCCCCTATGCTGACGAAGTTGCCTTCAAACATACCAAAGTTTGAAGCCAAGCCTAACGAAGATCCAGGAGATCATGTGACTACATTCCATCTTTGGTGCTCATCTAACTCGTTGAAATACGACTCCGTATAGTTGCGATTATTTCAACGTACTCTCATTGGGAGTGTCGCGAAATGGTACATTGAGCTTGACCGCTCAAGATACTCTTCCTTCAGCGAATTTGCAATGGCTTTCCTAAATCATTTCCAATTACCTATGAGATACGACCCTAGCACAAAATTGCTGGCCAATTTCGCACAGACAAAAGCAGATCATATCTCTGATCACATATGAGAATGGAGATGCCAAAAGAGTTTAATTAAGGTGCCAGTCCCACCAGCATTCCTGCTTGAGTGGTTCCTTAAGTCTTTGGTCCCATAGTTATCCAAAGACATCGCGACGTCGAGATTATTTTCTGAAGAAGATGCCATCATGAGAGCTCAACAACTTGAGCTAATCTATTCTCAGTCAAGTTTATTATACGGAATTTTTCTAGATGCGCCACACTCAATACTTGATAAAACCAGACAGAGAGCTGGACCACATGCTGATGGTATTGTTGGTTCAACACAAACAAATTCTGCTGAGCAACTGACGAAGTAGTTGCAACAATTGTCTATACAACACACAACGGCTAGCCAAACTACTGTTTTGGCTGCTCCCCCTACTAAAACGTCGGATGTACACACAATGCAATAGAAAAATCCAAAGGCCACCCAGCTACCTGAAGGAAAGAAAAAACAATGAAAGAAGGGTAAGGGGGATAAGAAACCCACTAATAATGTTGGCGGGGGAAACACTGAGAAACAAAAGGCGAGGTATCTGTGCAACCTGTGCACGGAAGACCACCCAACCCACCAATGTGCGCGACTTGCAGAGGCCCAAAAGTTTGTGACACAACAACAACCTGCTGTGTTAACCAATCCATTTCAGCAGGGGAAAAACCTAACCCAAGCCTCTACAAGCGCAGAAGGGGGCAGTCAAGGACCCTCTCCGTCTTCGAACAATCCCACATCCGCGAATGTGTATATGATGAAGGGTGATGCTTTTATATTGACTAGAGCGCATGACTACAGTAAACCAAGCACTTCTAAGAAGGGAAAAGAAGCCGAACTCCCGTCTCTTCCTTTACAGATTGAGAAGACTTTGGGTGAAACAATGACACGCATCCCAAAAGGCACGTTCAAAAAATCTTCTCACAACCCAAACACAAGGGGAACCCAGAACTATTCTGTTGTGGAGGATTTGTCTCAAACCCCTTATGCGATGTCCGCTTTGGAGGTCCCCCAAAGTTTCCCTTCCCAGAGGAAAGCTTTGTTAACCGCTTTAGGATCTACCGAGACTTGTAATCCGGGTACCATCATGTTGGATACAACCAACTTAAAACCTCATCTGCCTTACCACATAGCATTTCATATAGTAGTGGCTCACCCCATGAAAACTTTCACTCGAAATATTTTCCGCATGGTGGTTGATGAGGGCGCCTCAACATGTGTTATGTCGTTGGCATGTTGGAAGGCCATTGGCTAGCCCGTTTTTTCTCCATCACCTACTCTTCTCACTGCTTTCGACGGTGGTTCATTCCGACCACATGGTATCATTCCCTCTTTCCTCATGCAGTTAGGAGGGAAGACCATGTGTGTCGAGGTAGAAGTAGTCGACACGTACCTCGACTACAATGTCTTATTAGGAAGGAGTTGGACTTATGCCATGCAAGAAGTGGTTGCTATAGTTTTCTGGGTCTTGTTGTTTCCACACGAGGACCGGATTATGACCATTGATCAATTGTCTTTCTCCAGACCTGACCCTTCATTGGGGGTGTACGCGGTCCCGATGATTGATAATCCTCAACCAGGCGTAGTCAACGTAGGGGTTGGTTTGTGCCCATATTTGATGGGTACCTTCGATTACCCGCTCCCTCAAGGTGATGTCAAGTTCATATCCGACCACCATAAGGTTGAGATTTTCCAAGTTTCATCATTTCACATGACTTACTTTAACGATCCATGGATACTTCCTTCCCCATCGGCCACGATGGATGGAACAGGGCACCCGAGCATGTCCATGCCCTTGTCCACAACTAAAGTAGCATACTCTTTAGTTTAGCAAGCTTCAACCAACACAGATCCAACTCCTGCACGAGAGTTAGATCCACTTCTAGAGCCTATTTGGGCTCAAGGTTCTCTTGCTGACATTGATTTGTTAGACTTAGTATTTCCCTTCGACAAAGTATTAATTGAAGCAATGACTAGTCCAAACAAACCCTGGGATGATCTTCATCACATATCATACTTCTTCCCAGAATTAAGCAGAATCGAAGCCGGAGAATTCACCTTGACTATGATTGGAGATAGGTATTGTCCTATTAATCCCTTAGCTACACACAAGGTCTATGTTGAGGGTAATATGGAAACCATCACTGAAACCATACCGATCAATATCTCCAGAACCCCTGGCATCGTGGAGAATTTTTTCATCGGAGCTGACTGCTCCCCCGGAGAGATTCAAATCTACACAGATCTATTTAAAGAATTCCGTGACGTGTTTGCCTGGTCTTATGAGGAAATGCCAGGCATCGATCCAAAAATAGTCGAACATGAAATCACAACTTATCCAGATGCCAAGCCTGTTCGGCAGAATCTTCGTCCAGTTAATCCCAAGAAAGAAACAACCATTAAGGTTGAAGTTGAGAAACTGCTAAAAGCCGGTTTTATCTATCCTATCCATTTGACCCAATGGGTGTCAAATCCTATGTTGGTCAATAAAAAACAAGGCACAATTCGTGTATGTACAGACTTCTGTGATTTGAACAAGGCCTATCCAAAAGATAATTTTCCCACACCATTCATTGACCATATAATTGATGAATGTGCAGGTTGCAAGGCCTTCTCTTTCATGGACGTTTTTTCGGGATATAATCAAATAAAAATCAAACCAGAAGACTAGCACAAAACGACATTCATTTGTCCATGGGGTACATTCGCGTATCATAATATGCCCTTTGGTCTCAAAAATGCTGGAGCGACCTTTCAGCAGGCCATGTCTTTTTCTTTCCATGACCTCAAGCATATAGTCGAGGCCTATTTAGATGATTTAGCATCTCGATCTCACAAGAGAATGGATCATCCCACACACCTCCGACTTATCTTTGAGCGTTGTCGCTACTTCTGGATTCGCTTGAATCCAAACAAGTGCAGCTTTTGCGTAACATCAGGACATTTGTTAGGTTTCATAGTGTCAAAAATAGGGATCATGGTCGATCCTCTCAAGGTTGAGGCAATAATTCAGTTTCCTCCCCCACGCACAATCCTTCAACTTCAGAGTCTACAGGGAAAGGCGATTTTTTTAAGACGTTTCATCGCCAACTATGACGAGATCACAAAGGGATTTATGCGCTTACTGAAGAAAGACATTCCTTTTCATTGGAATGATGCCGCTCAACGCTCTTTCGATGCGTTGAAACATTCCCTCGTGACTGCCCCTCTACTTCGACCACCTAACTATAACAAATATTTCTTATTATACCTGGCTACAAAAGAGTCAACCATCGACATGGTTTTAGTTCAGGAAGATGACTTTCTCTTAGAATATGTGATTTATTACCTGAGCCGAGGCCTAGTAGGACCATAACTCAATTATTCTCATATCGAAAAACTTGCGTTGGCAGCAGTCCATGCTATTCAACGGTTCTGTCATTATGTTCTGTTTCGCAAGACCACCATCATTGCTGTCATGAATCCATTCCAGTACATGTTGACACGACGGGTAATATGCGAAAATACCAGTATATGGATAGTCGTCCTCCAGGAGTTTGACTTAGATTTCATTTCAGCCAAATCCAAAAAGTCACTGGTCTTCACAGAACTTATTTCAGAACTTCTGCTTTAGTCGGGTTATGTTGTGCCCGAAGAGTCGCCTATCAGAGGAGATATGTTTTTAATCACATATTCGGATCCCTGGTATGGAGATATACTTATCTATCTCTAGACTTTGAAGTTCCCTACCTCTGCTTCTCATGATGAGCGTCGACATATACGCCATCAGGCTAAGAATTATCTCATACTTGATGATACGTTGTATCAAAGAGGTGTAGACTGCGTCCTGCGCCAATGTCTCACTCACAGAGAAGCAATTATCGTGCTTAATGATTGCCATATCGGAGTCTGTGGTGGTCATTTTTCTGGGTTGCGCAACAACCCAAAAGATTTTACGAGCAGGTTACTTTTGGCTGACACTAATCAAAGATTGTATCGAATCGGTCAAGAAGTGCCACCCGTGTCAGATATTCTCTCGGAAGATGAGAGCACATCTCGCTCCCATGTTTCCTGTCATCATAGTTGGTCCCTTCACCAAGTGGGGGATTGATTACACTACATGCAACCCTCCTTCAGCAAGGGGGCACCGTTATATCATTGTAGCTGTAGACTACTTCACGAAGTGGGTCAAAGCTATGCCAACGTTTAAAGATGATGGCGAGACTGTGACTCTCTTTCTATTCAACCAGATAATAGAAAGGTTTGGCGTCCCAAGGGAGATTGTCACTGACCATGGAAGTCACTTTCAGAACCAGATGATGACCAAGTTAACATCAATGATTGGGTTGCGGCAAGAACATTCGTCACCCTACTACCCCCAAGCAAATGGTCAGGTGAAAGTTGTAAATAAATCTCTTAAGACCATCCTACAGTGAATGATCAACTCAGCCAAGTCAAATTGGCATTTGATGTTATACTCGACATTATGGGCTAACCGAATGTCTGTTAAGACTGCAACTGGTTTCTCACCTTTTCAACTTGTTTACGCGCTGGAATCAGTCTTTCCTATTGAATGTCAGATCCCGTCCCTAAAGTTGGCAGTACAATTATTTCCAGACACTTCTCCACTTGAAGAGAAATTATTATACCTTGAGAAACTCAATGAGCAACGTCGTGATGCGGCTCTGGCCAATGAGGCTCACAAACATAAAGTCAAGTGTCATTATGATCGGTCCATTCTTCCTCGGATTTTCTCTGAAGGTGACCTTGTCCTGGTCTATGACCAAGATAAGGACCCTCTGGGGGCAGGAAAATTCAAACCGATGTGGTTTGGACCTTTCGTCATAAAAGAGGTTCTAAAAATGGGTGCTTATTGTTTGGTTGACTTTGAAGGGAATGCTTTGGAAGAGCTTAGAAATGGGCTCTACCTCAAGAAGTATTATTGATAGGCAGGTCACCATGGGTAACTTTTTGTAACATATGTATAGTCTTTGTACTATTACTTTCTAGTTTATTTTAGTATTATGGACGTGTCATTTTTGATGTTATATTTCGTCACTGTGGCATATGTCAAGTGAATCTGAGGTGTTCATTAGGTACACAGACGGTGCTAGCCGACACACTCAGAGGCTTTCCTCCGCAGCTTGGTTAATTTTTACACCTCGAGGCCAGTTATTATCTTCCGGAGGTATATGCTTAGGTGATACCAAAAACAATGTCGCCAAGTATAGTGTAGTTATTGAGTTGCTTCATGATGCCCTGTCATTTAGTATCTCTCATCTCCAGGTCTATTTAGACGCTCAGCTCATTGTGTCACAGTTAAATAGAGTCTACCATGTTCATGATCCGAATTTACACCGATGATTCCTTAGTGTATGTCTCTTAGAACGAAGCTTTGATTATATTACATATTTTTATGTTCCTAGGAGATTAAACCAAACTACAGATACTCTAGCTAATCAAATTTTAGATTGGCATCGCACACACATATGAAAGGATATACACATAAACATGTAAATACATTTTTAAAAGCAAAAATGATCCATAAGACACAAAAAGACATAAAAATACATATATAATATCATAGTCACCAGAGTACATAGGTGGACGCAAGCGCCTCAAAAGTATGACCAATAACAAGTCATGGGGCTTATGCCCTCAAAAAATATATACAAGTAGTGCTCTGGGCATGTGAAAAGTCTAACTAAGGTTAGGGCCTGTGGGCCCTGTTGTACTGATCAACAACGTTTGCCAAACGACGAAACAATCGGACTCATGTCCATGGTGCCCCCACTACATGAGGCTGCATAGATGGTGGCAGATCCTCAATCTCTGCCATAGGGACCATGTGGGTGAGTGAAGTAAAGTTTCGCTCGACTCGTCTCAACACCCTCTTAGCCTCCCCGGCTGGAAGCTCTCTTGCTGCTGCTGGTCCCCCTACGGCGGTAGGTGCGGCCCCTGGCCAAGGACGATGCATGTTCCTTGCATAGTCCATAGGTCGCACGGGTCCCACATCTGCACACAATAGACACATATCCGTCAAATACTTTGGTATAAAAAAATGATATATAAAAAAAAACAACATAAAAATTACATATGTTTCACAAAAAAACAACAACAACACAATGATGTAAAGTTACCCATCTCTCCTTGCTTCTCACCAGGAGGTACTGGTATCTCAGGATCTCTCGAGAAATCAATCCCAACATAAGGGTAATTCTCTATGACTGGGATCTATTGTGACAACCAAGCGAAGAAATCATCGTCAAAGAACTCATTGGTCCTTCCACCACCCTGTCGTGGCAGTAACATTGCCCATCTACAAACTATAGGAAGAGAGGCCTGATTTCCTCGTACCACTACTTGAGGAATGAAGATCATAACTCTTTCAAAGAAGAAAGAGCATAGAATGGTCCTGAACCCGAAGTTCCTCTGCATCCACAACCGACAATCTGTCAGTTGCCTCTTCATATAATCTAGCAGTGTAGTGCTCCAATCAAATATTTGTGCATTTAAGCACTGGAATGCACAATTCATCTATGCACAGGACACCAGATGTAGAGTCGTAGAACCAGTCATCCGCCCAATAAGAAACACAATCGCCTATAGTGATAATTCAATGATCTTGCTTATGGGCACCTGTGAGCTCGATCGGTCTGTACCAGCCTCACAATAAAGTCCTATCAGTTCCAATATGTTATGAGGCCCCAAAGGAAATGTGCGGAAGTTGACTGGTTCCCCTCTCCTGGAGAGGCCAGTCAAAAAATATATGTCCTCTATCATAGGCATCGGTGACTGCCCCTCTAACATAAAGGCCTTTGCATCAGGATGCCAATAATCAACCAAAGCATTCAGTAGCCTAGGTTGTGCCCGCATAAAAGGACATAAGAAGAACTTGAGCAACCCACATTGCATTAAGGAAACCACAACATTGGGGTCTTCCCCGACCAACTCACTAACCTCCTCATGCTCTCTTTCCCTCTAGTGAACATACATCCTGCAAAACACCAAGTTCAAGAGGGTTAACCCTTGTTTTTTTTAATTTTTTTCATTCAATAAGGGGGTCCACACAAGATTTCATGATGACAGTCGCGTGTACACACGTGAAATTTTTACTCTGCCCGAATGTACACACGGCCTGCCATAAGACAGCCTGCGTGGACCTAGGGCTGACCTTTTGAAGGTCGATGCCCCCCAAAACTTGAAACCCACAGAATAAATAAATATTTAAATTGCAAGAGGAGAGAGTTTATAGTTACTTGGTCCAGACATATGGTCGTTTCGTCCACTATAGCTCCCAGAATCACCACTTTTATCAAAGGTTTTTTTTTTTTTCTCCAGAGTCAATTTCCAAATCAACAATGGTGATAATGATCTGCCAGCTTCTATTTATAGACTTTTTGGCCTCTTTTTTTCACTTTTTTGGCTCCCCTTATCATTTTCTTTAAACCAAAAACCATTTAGAGTGATTCAGGAGTTGCATTGGAAGGGTATGATCAGGTATCAAGACATTTTTTTTGGAGTTTTGGGTAACTTTTGACGATCCGTGGAAAAATCTCAGATGATCAACTTGAGCATGTAGGTTAGGTTTCCGCCCTGAATTTTGTATCTTGTTGTCTTTATCCCTTTTCCATAGGATCGATCCCATCAGGTTGCGACACAGAACCATCATTGTTGCTTTAGAAGTGTCGTGAGTTGGTGGTAGAGCTTACCGAAACATGGATTCCCTAGGTAGATCCTGGTTGCATTATGGTGTCCATGCCGTCTCTAATCATTGTAGGCTCGGGAGTCCTTGTTGTTTTTCCTGATTATGATTTTGAGCCTCATTTGCATGATTCCTTTTCACTCTTGACCTCACCCTCAGGACTCCCAAAAGGCATAACAGGTCTTCTTTTAAGCCCTTTTCATACCCTCTAAACATGAAAAGATTGCCGAGCGATCTTGTGGCCTTTCACGCTTGTTAAACTAAAATTTAAAAGTCATGTCTGTCCGACGGTAGTTTACCCCATTTTCGGTCCGGACGGTCAACTGTATGAACAAAGGTATACTCTAAGGAACTTCAATTCTCTAGAAGAGTACTCTCAGGTATCATTTTAACCCTTTTTCGGGCCCGAGGGACTAAATTTACGAAAAAGGAACCCCCACGGAGTCCATAGTTAAGCTCTTTTTAGACTCCCTAAAATTGAAAAGATCGCCGAGTGACCTTATTCTTTCACACTCGTTAAAATGGTCCAGAAGAACATTCCTGATGGAATCCATAGTTAAGATTTTTTCAGACTCCTTAAAAATGAAAAAATGGTCGAGTGATGTTGTCTTTATCACACTCGTTAAAATGGTTTTGAATAGATGTCTTGTCGGTGCTAGTTTACCCCTTTTTTGAACCGACTAGACTACCTTCGAAAAAGGTACCCCAGTGGAGTCTGCTTTTGCATTTTTTAGACTCTCTAAATATGAAAAACCACCGAGCTTATCTTCTCTGGGCTTGTTAAACTCACATCGAAGAACGTT
Source organism: Picea engelmannii (assembly GCA_009831015.1). Classification (NCBI taxonomy): domain Eukaryota; kingdom Viridiplantae; phylum Streptophyta; class Pinopsida; order Pinales; family Pinaceae; genus Picea; species Picea engelmannii. The sequence continues at coordinate 127,381 of ML808467.1, forward strand.
ACCATTGTGTGTTTTATTAATCACATTTGCATACCCACATCTTTAGCCTAATGCCGACTCTATGTTGCTCTCAAATGAACCATCTAAAGCATGCCTTATACGCAAGCCCTGTAGCACTTTGCCTCTGCGTCTTGACACCTTTGGCCCCTAGAGGATTTTTACCAAGTGTCCTTACTCTGAACATCAGTCTTGTCCCTGTGCCTTGAACTTGTATGTTTGCAACACTCGTTCCTCCTTTGTACCGTAACATTATTTTATTCTTTTTCCAAAATTATTGAAAAAGACAAAAAAATCAAATATACCCCAAAAAGAGGAAGGGAAAAGTATTTTCTTTATTGGCAGCATAATGATTCACCCTTGGGTAAAGCACATTTGTCCGTTTGTTTGTCAAACTATAGGATTTAACACGACCATAGGAAGTTTTTCTTGCTACGTAGAGCTATGTCCTCCTCCGTTTGGTTATTCTTCCAATCATATGGAGAGTTTGCATTGCCTCCTGCCTCGTAAACTTATGTTAATGCCATGCTGCGTAAGTCTCATCATTTGTCATGTTGTTGTCCAAGGGAAGTTTTTACCAAGCCTAAGTCAACCCCTCTACAGTTTGTCTCTTGCCCTCATATCCGACCATCCCAAACTTCCAATCAAGTCTTTGTTCGAAATCAATGAAGATTTCAGTCTGATCATCAAGATTCTCTAGTCCATGACCGACAAGCCGTCAAAGACCTCTGGGTAGTGAAGTCGTACACTCATATTACACTCCTACCCGAGTTTTGAAGATTTTGAAGTTGTTTCTCGAGCTCTGAAAGATCTCATCTCTAACCATCAGGCCTTATCATCTTCTACGAAGATGGATACTCTACACGTATATCTTTTTGATTTCGAGATGTAGCTCCACTATGTATTGTTCGCGGCTACACTTTATATAGTTATATGACATGGATCTACAATGTATTTTATTGGTATCCATGTTTTTATTTTATCCCGAGCATGGGTATGCCCGCCTCGGTGAGACAATTTTTATTTTTGCAGACGACACCACTCGATTTCTGGTCCTTGGGCTCACTTGTTTAGCACATTGGTGAATATTGTTAATGTATTTCAGCCATCAAATTCTCTTCTGACCTCACACATTAGGGGGCATCTGTTATAACCCTAATTTTCACCAGACATGCTTACCTGGCATCAGTCCATCTCAGATTCCTTCTTTTCCAAAACACTGCTAAACAACTCTTCTTAAAAACACCTTTTATAAAGGCCCACATGCTCTGCTCCATTACTGCATGCGTGTACATGCTAGCTGAACCAAAATAGCCCGTGTGTACCTACAAAAGCACGAGAAAAGGAAAGTTGTTGACGGAACACACAACTTTGGGTGAGTTAACTAAACCTTTAGGCCATGCATGGCCGAGGGTTCGACCAAATAACTAGCTTCTTCTAGCCTATAAAAGAAGGGTTAGGGGTCCCATTTGGAAGAGGAGAATCATAGTAAAGAAACTATACCCGATTGTGCATTCCCTTTGTCCCAACCCTTTAGCCATCCTTGTGTAAAGAGAAATATAGAGCAAAGAAGTTGGAGGACAGTTGAAGAGGAGCCCAGGACCAGGTTCATGGAGCAGTGGCTAGCCTCATCATTGTAATTTTCATTGTTGAAGTTAATAATAAAGAAGTACTTTTCCCGTCCCACCATATGAGGTTTTCATGGTTTATTGCATACATGTTGATTGAATCTCTAACCCATTAATCTATATATCAAATGCATGTGGAGTTCTTTGTTTGTCTTGTGTGAATGCAGGTCAGCCTTGGGAGGAGAGCTGCAGTCAAAGAGTGATCAAGCGTGAAGAAGGATCGATATCAAATGCCCAAAATAAGGTATGATCACTTGATCTTCTTAACTACATATTTGCTTAAGAATAATGGGGATTGGGTCCGGGATGACGGTAGAAAGTAGGAATCTTTAGGTCTTTTCTGCATGCATAATAAAAACCTAAGTGCTAGTTCGTAGAGGGATTTCCCACTCACAATAGAGGGTGCATTATTCCTTTGAATGCACTATATCTAGGATTCTTTGTCACTGTTTGGACAAATTCCCCGTTTCCAAGTGTACATCTCCTGTAAACACCCTCATTATATAATTTATATACAAGTGCATACCTATGAAATTTGTAGCAACATCTATCTTGTGTTCTAATCTCAAGGTTTGCGCAACTGGAAACTGACAACTGGCAACTGCAACTGGAAACTGCAACTCCAACTACAACTCCAACTACAACTACAACTCCAAATGCAATTGCAACTGCAACTGTAACTGCAACTACAATTGCAACTGCAACTGTAACTACAACTACAACTGCAACTGCAACTGGAAACTGCAATTACAACTGCAACTGTAACTGACAACTGCAATTGCAACTGTAATTGGTAACTGCAACTAAAACTACAACTGCAACTGTAATTGGTAACTGCAACTGCAACTGACAACTGCAACTGCAACTAGTAACTACAACTGCGACTGTAATGAGAAATTCCAACTTTCACCAAGTTGTAATCAGAGACCACCTGAAGGTGTGCTATACTAGGGCGATTTGATATATGGAAAAATTAATCTCAACGTCCTCCAATAAATTTCTCAACGAGCTTGATAAGTTCATATCTGTGCAATGACAAATAGAAACTGTGCAATGGAAATATTTCAACTAGCTCTGAAACCATGTTGGTGTTTACATGATTCTCATATTTGATAGTTATTTCCTTATGGTTTAATGACAAGATTCACTTTGATACAACAATTATCATAGAATAACTATACATTGAAAATCTCAACTATATTACTGCATAAAAAAGATATAGAAATATTAACCATGCACAATAAATAAAAGAACACAACACAAGAACACAAGAGCTTCTATCTTGCAAATAAGTGCATCATTAGTACTAAAAAATGAGAATTTACATAATGATTATTGTACTAACAATATTCAAGTCACTAAACATTTGATAGAAAAAAGTTCTCAACAATAATAGAACTCTAAAGATTGTTGTCTCGATTACAATATTTATTTAAGATGCAACAATATTAAAAAATATCAAACCTTATATGAAAACTTGGAGTCTTATTTAGTAGGGAGGGTGCGTTATTCCTATGAATGCACTAGATCTAGGATCCCTTTGTCACTTCTTGAAAAAATGTCATTTTTCCAAGTGTACATCTCCTGCAAACACCCTCATGATATAACTTATATACAAGTGTGTACCTCTGAAATTTGTAGCACCATCCAACTTGTGTTCTAATCTTAAGGTTTGTGCAACTAGAAATTGGCAACTGGAAACAAACAACTGCAACTGGAAACTGAAACTAGCAACTACAACTGGCAATTGCAGCTACAACTACAACTGCAACTGTAACTGAAAAATGAATCTGCAACTGCATCTGCAGCTGCAACTACAACTGTAACTTGAAACTGCAACCACAATTGTAACTTGTAATTGCAACTACAATTGCAACTTCAACTATAACTGGTAACTGCAACTGTAACTGCAACTAGCAACTACAATTGCAACTGGTAACTAGAAATGCAACTGTAATGATAAATTTTAACTTTCACCAAGTTGTAATCAGAGACCACCAGGAGGTGCACTAGGCTAAGGCAATTTGATATATGGTAAAATTAATCTCAACATCCTTCAATAAATTTCTCAACGAGCTTGACAAGTTCATATCTATGCAATGACAAATAGAAACTGTGCAGTGGCAATATTTCAACTAGATCTGAAACCATGTTGGTGTTTACATGATTCTCATATATGATAGTTATTGCCTTATGATTTAATAACAATATTCACTTTCATACAACAATTATCATAGAATAAATATACACTAAAAATCTCAACTATAGTACTCCAACGCAAATAACAAGATCTAGAAATATTAACCATGCACAGTAAACAAAAGAACACAAGAGTTTATCCTGGGAAACCCAACCTTGGGAGAAAACCCAACAACCTTTCTCTAGAAGAATTCAATCCAAGATATTACTAGTACATCACCATCAATAACCAAAATACCATACAAAGAAGATCCTCCCCAAGGTTAGCATCACCAAGACCTAGCTCCTCAATAATATAACCAAGAATAATGAAGCAAGAGCTTCTCCAAGTGCGACAGACTCTCCAATATCACCACAACCAAGATATAGTGAAATAACAAAATTGCAGCTGCAACTACCTTGTGCACACTACAAAAAGGAGAATTGTATGCTTGTCCAAATGAAATGAGCCAGTCCTGTATTTATACTAATATGGGTGCCAGTCTGGGGCCAAATTTTTGTTTCCGGGTCTTCAATTTCTTTATTATTTTCATGTGGGGTCAATGTCTCTTCTTGGGTCTCCAACTTCTTCCCGGGGATTATGTAATGATGTATATGTGTCTTCTTGTACTTTCTTATGGAGAATGACTGCCCGAAGTTGAAAATATCCAATAAGTAAGTCCTACATCATTAATGCACATAAAGGAATATCAAAGATCTCACTGGTAAGTGCCAACCAAGCCAAGAGGTTGATTATTTCCAGTAAGAAAGATGTTTTTCTTTTCTTAAGAGAAAATCAGTCCGATGATGAGTCAATGAGAGTGAGGGCATCCTTGGAAGGCTGTACTAAAGAGTAGAAATATCAATTGGAGGATTTTTTACAAGCATATAAAGGAGTGTTCTAGGATATTAAAGGGATACCACCTAAGAGGGAAATGGAGCATGGAATCCAATTATTGCTAGACTCCCCCTTACTGAATATTGGTATGTATAGACAATATGTTATGGAAGAAAATGAGGTAAAGAAGAAGTTGCAACAATTGTTGGAGTAAGGTGTTATTCGACCAAGTACCTCACCTTGTGGGTCACCCATCATAATGGTGCCCAATAAATATGTGACTTGGATAATGTGTATTGATTACAGGGCTTAGAACACGATTACACTGAAGAATCGATACCCTCTTCCAATGATCAATGATTTGTTGGACCAGTTTCAACATGCCAAGTACTTCACTAAGACGGATTTGAAATCATGATATCACCAGGTACAAGTCAAAGAAGAAGATGCCTGGAAGATTTCCTTCAAGACAAGGAAAGGTTTATATGAGTGGTTGGTTATGCCATTCGGTTTATGCAACACACCGACTACATTTTTGAGACTAATGAATGATGTTTTACACCCTTATCTAGATTCAATTGTTATTGTTTATATGGATGATATAATGGTTTAGAGAACTACCTAGGAGGAGCACATATAACATCTTATGCAGGTGTTAGAGACTCTGAAGAAGCACTAGATGTTGGCTAATATCAAGAAATGTGAGTTTGATCATCAATATTTGGTGTATTTGGGGTATGTGATCGGTGGAGGGGAGCTCAAGATAAATCCCATAAAGATGGAGGCCATCATTATGGACAATTCCTACAAATTCAATTGAAGTTAGGAGTTTTTTGGGGGAAACAAAATACTTGCGGAAGTTCATAGCTTCATTTCAACGGTAGCTGCACCACTCCACACCATAACATCCAGTGGTAAGAGTTTCTAGTGGGGGAAGAATCAACATAAGGATTTTGATGAGTTGAAAAGAAAGATCACTGAAGCACCAATGCTCGTGCTACAAACTTGCAGAATCCCTTCGAAGTGGCAACATATGCAAGTGGGTATGCCACGAGAGCAACTTTGATGTAAAGAGGAAGTCATGCATACTATCATTCTAAAGTATTTCATGGGGTAGTTCTCAACTATCCTACCTATGACAAGGATTTATATGCATTGGTACAAGTTTTCAAAAGGTAGAAGCACTATATAATGGGAAAGGAGACCATCATCCACATAGATCACCAACTACTACAGTATTTGCAAGCCCAGAGTAAGCTAGAACAATCTAGACATTACAAGTGGATGGGGTTTTTACAACAATTTCATTTGGTCATAAAGTATAGTAAGGGTAGCACAAATAAGTTGGAAGACATGATTTCACAACCACCCATATTCAATATTACAAATTTTGGAATTCTGATGCACATGGATCCTTTTATTCATGATGCATACACATAAGCATACAGAAAATATGAGGACTTCAAGGAGGTGTTTCAATAGCTACATGGCCAAATTCATATAGAAGAAGGTGATGACAATGCTAACTATCATTTCCAGAATAGTTTACTCTACAAGCTCGACAAGCTCTGTGTCCCTAAAGGTGAACAACTACAACTTATCATAGAGGCTCACACATCCAACGTTGCATGACATTTTGGTGTTGGGAAGGCAATTGCCAATTTACAAAGGTATGTGTATTGGCCCATAATGCAAGAAGATGTAGCACGATATATTAGAGGGTGTATACTTTGTTGTACCAACAATCCCAATATCAAGAAGCAAGGTCTATACCATCCCTTACCTGTACCCACTCGACCTTGGAAAAGTATTTCCATGAATTTTGTGGGAGGTTTACCAACCGTGCGAAAGGGACATGACTATTTATTTATGGTAGTTGACAGGTTCGATAAAATGTGCATTCTCATGCATTTTAAAAAGACCATCAAGGGATAGGAAGCAACACACTTGTTCTTTGAATAGGGCTGGGTGTACTTTGGGATACTGAGCACCATATAAGATAGGGATACCAGATTTGTCAGAGCATTTTGGACTACATTGTGGGAGAAGATGGACACTAAGCTGAAGAGGTATGCAACATTCCATCCATAGATATATGTGAAGACAAAAGTAGTTAATAGGACTTTGGTGCAACTTTTGCGGGGTTAAAATCAGAAATATTAGAAGACTTGGGATGAAAATGTGATCTATATACATGACTCTTATAACAAAGCAGTGTACACTTCCCTTGGTAAGTCACCTTTTGAAACTTTCTTTGGGTATTTTCCACCTTCACATTTAGATGTTGTATATGGAAAACAAGGAGTGAGGGAAGACCTCATAGGAGATGCATTAAAATCATAAAAACATGTTGAGAAGATCAGGTGGATCCATTTGCAAGTACAAGAGATACTGAATAAGTCACATGAAAAGTACAAGGCTAGACATGACCGACATAGAATAGAGAGAACATTTTAGAGTGGGAGACAAATTATGGTTACAATTGAATAAGGAAAGACTACATGGTCTTGGTAAGAATATCAAGGATCTATGGTATGGTCCTTTGAGGTATTGGAAAAGGTGGGAGATAATGCCTATAGAATCAGTCTACCCCCATACATGCACATTTACTCAATAGTGAATGAAGAGAATCTAATACTCTATGAGGCTTCCATGTTGGATTAGGAGGAGGAGCAAGTCCTACCTTCCATAGAGGACTTAACACCAGATGGTTAGGTAGAGTTAGCAGAGGACATAATTTTGCAAAAGTGGTCCAGAACTACAATACATGGGCAACATGACCTTTGGTAGATTGGGTTGAAAGGACAACTTCGAGGAAAAACAAGGTGGTACTCCACGGAGTAGGTAGAGGAACAATTTCCTCACCTCATTTAGTGAAGCTTATGGGTACCAAAATCCTCCATAAATGGGGAGGTATGATCCATATTGGATCATTATATTATTTTTCATCTATCTCGGTGCTTTTAGAGTGGAAAAAATTGCAGGAATTGACTTGCAGGGTCATTTTCGCTGCAGGTCCTAGTTTGGAAAATTGGGGTCTAGAACCATCCAGAGCCATTTTCAGGAATTAAACAACATTTTATGGGGTTACAATGTTTGTAATGTACACATACACTTTTTCCGATGTTCTACACTCCGAGACCTTTCCAACGGTGCAAACCATTTGTCAATCAAATTTTGTATGCAAAAGTTATTCCTTTCGCAAGTTGACCTATCATGTTGACCACTATGGCATGAGAGGATGCCACGTAAACCCCCATTACGCATGCATATGGGGCCAACCAAGTGAGGAATTTCAAGAATATTCTAGAAGGTTCGAAACCTGGCCACATTTGAGGGTTGAGGAAGTAAAAAACCTACCCCTAGATGGATATCGAGCTATGTTGAATATCATGCCACTAGGAGGAGAAGGGGTTCCATTCTTTTGCATTGTATCTTGTTACATAGCTAAGAGAAACATTTGAGAGTGGTATTCTGTGAGAAAAATAGAGGAGGAGAAATTTTGTAGCAACCATACAAGCCATAGGTCCAAGGTAACTCCACAGAGAGTGCCTCTTTCTTTGTACTTGCATCATTTCTATACCAGAGAAACCTCACCTTCTAGCTTCTTTTTCTCCCATATTGGGTTTCCTAGGTCATATCTTGTGTTTATTTGTGGATGGTGTGATTTTATTTTACTGTTCTCTATTTTCCACATTTTATCTTATTTCATGCATAAGCATACAATTAATAACTAAATATTCCGGAGATCTAAAGGAAAAGTAACCTCAATAGTAAATATTTTGGTATTTTATTAGATTTGTTGTGACGAATTGTTCTAGTGGAATATCCACGAAAATTTACAAATAACATTCCCTTGGATCCCATGAAAAAGGGTCCCAATTTGAAGTTCATATCTCTCTACTCCTTGCTACTAAATAAAAAGAGAAAGAATCCTTAACCACAAGCAAAGCCAGATATAGTACCTTGAACCTTGGGAGTCCAGTGCTTTGAAATCCATGCTTGAAATGTTCAAGGATGAGGCCAAAGGGTTGTGAACTTTTCTATTAAATCTCACTTGTGCAAAAGAAGCTATTTTCTCTTTGGTTCTAAAGCAGAAATGTCTAGCTTAGTAATGGGTTCCACCTTCTTAATGAACTTGTTCTACTCTAGACACTTCACATTGGTTGGCTTCAAGGATTTGATCAAAGAAACACATGCCTCCTCCTTAGATTTAAAAGGGGTATCCATACTATGAATGCCAAGGGAATCCACCTTGGCTCAGCTTCTTCAAACTAACCTAAAACTTGAAATCCATCATTACATCGACCTCAAATGTTAAGATATATTTTGCTCTCTCTTATATTATTATTACTATGGTTTTTTTTTAGTTAATAATTACTATGGTTGGATTTTTTTATTATTGTTATGGCTCTTTGTTTTCACTTTTACAAACTAATTATTTTTCATTTTAGTTTATTGGAGTTATATACATGATACATCTACATGCATTGTAGATGCGCCTCACTACTCTTTGTGCAATGACATCATGTTTTTGAAATGGAACATTGATGACCAAACTAGCAACGAGTGAACAAACAAATCAAAATGGCATCTATCTTGGCAACAAAAGAAAAGGTTTTCGATGTGGTTGTATCTTCTTTTGGAGAGAATCCTTGAGCAACCAAATGATCTTTATGGTTCTCAATATTTCCATCGAAAGAGAAAATGATTTTGTAGACCCATTTACATCATGGAAAGAATATCATTTTTTAGTTAATGATTATTATGGTTGGATTTTTTAATTATTGTCATGGCTCTTTCTTTTTTTTCACTTTTGCAAACTAATTATTTTTCATTTTAGTTTATTAGCGTTATATACATGACACATCTACATGCATTGTAGATGCACCTCGCTACTCTTTGTGTAATGTTATCATGTTTTTGAAATGGAACATTGATGACCTTTATGGTTCTCAATATTTCCATCAAAAGAGAAAATGATTTTGTAGATCAATTTACATCATGGCAACAACATTATTTTTTGATGGAAGAGGTACCAACTCCCAAATACGATTTTTAATTAATGAGTTGTATTATATGTCATATCATGTTCCGATTCTTGCTTACCACAATATTTTTCATAGGATGAGGGATCACATTTAGACATGATGACCCTTAACAAATGAATTTATCATGTTTCTTCTAAGCACAAGTCTTCCAAGAATATGAAGCATCACAAGATCAAAACATATTTCCTAAAGGGGTTTTGCATCACATTTGGGACACCGGGCCTAAACAATATAAGAATATTTAGGTGTACAAGGAGAAAATTAAAGAAACCCAATGAATTCTTACCTCATTATCATAATCTATAAAACATCTAAACTAAGAAAAAATAGAATATGAATATGAGAAGCATTAACAAAATTAGAAGGTAGAGGAGAAGTTGAACCAATGCTAGTGGGTTCTCTTCAAATACAACATCCTTTCCAATGATTCTCTCTTTAGCATATAGATCATACACGATGAATGCCAATAACTCCTAACTATAACCATCAATATATCTGGGTGACTCTTTTATTCTAATTTCTTCATCTCCTCGTCCAAAATAAGAGCCAACCATTGCATCAAAATATTGTGAAGTGGACAAGAATTTTCTTATGACCATTCATAGCCTCTTTAGGTGTCACATTCTTAGAAACAATGGTAGGAATGTGATTCAAACCACTACCTTAACCCAAAATTTCCAGTCCATTCCCTTTCATTCAATGAACCAAAAACACGAAAAGAAATACGTGTAGTCTAAACATTCAACTTTTTGGTTGTTTTACGACAAATTTTTTCGATCAATTTTGCTCGAAATCCAACCAAAAATTGTTGGAACTCTAGATTTAAGTGTTTGAGTCTGTATAATTCGAGTTCCCCATGGGTTTTTCATTGTGACGAATCCATTTATGCATTCAAAAATGAAATTGAAATAACATAAAATGGGAATTTTACCAAGATTTATTTCGTCGAATTCCGGTGAAAAAAATTAAACTATCGAATGTTTAGGCAACACCAAAAAAATACATAGAACATTTTAAAATATTTCTTGAAGAGAGAAATAATAAAATGTTGTACAAAATATATGAGAGCACAAAATCCATGTTTAATAATTGAGATTGCTTCCGACTAAGGCAACAAGCTTAAAAATGGGATTGCTTCTGATTAAGGTAGAAAGCAAAAAAATGGAGATTGATTATGAAAAAAGAAAAAAGAAAAAAACATTAAATGAAGATTTCTTATTAGGAAAGAAGACATCATTTCTACAGTGTATGAATAAAGCAATGGAGATGGGCGAAAACAAATGTTAAAATTATTGTTGGAAATTTCCTCCGAGAAACAATAAATGTTAAAATTTCCTAGAGAAAACATAAAAAAAATTCAGACCATTTCTCGATTTGTGCATGTCATCTTTGAGTAGAGGCCATGCTAATATTCTCTGTATTGTTCCAATTTTATCAGATGTCTCTGAAGAGACGACAATTCCTTCCAAATATTTTCTTGAAAGATGCCTACTCTGTTTCATTGGATGAATTTAAAGACTTCTTTAAGGGGTGGGATGAATTTCTTGGATTCTTGGGAAAGACTTTGCAAAATGTCCATACTCATGGAAAGTATTTCATTTGAAAGGGATTTTTCTGACAATGTAGGGCTTGCAGATGGATCCAACCCTCCATATTAAGTTACACTTCCTATGGAAGGCCCTTCTTCTTATTGACTTCCACACAAATTCTAACACATGAATACATATTTTATTTTTTCTCAAATCGATCAATATAATGGCCTAGCTTGTCTCCAATGTATCTAAGAGTGGTTTCATCCTTGAATATTATGAGGATCTGTGGTAGCCTGACACACACACACATGCAATATAGATCTCCATATCTAGATCAAAGTCTAGAGTCCAATGGGAGAGGAACATTCTGATCCATATTGGATCATTATATTATTTGTCATCTATCTCAATGCTTTCAGAGTGGAAAATATCGGAGGAATCGACTTGCAGGGTCATTTTAGTGGCAAGTCCCAGTTTGGAAAATTGGGGTCTGTAACCTTCCAGACCCATTTTGAGGCATTCAACGACATTGTTTGGGGTTTTGGTGTCTAAAACGTGTGTACACACCCTTGATGATGTTATACACTCTGAGACCTTTCTAACGGTGCAAATTGATTGTCAATCATAGTTCGTATGAAAACATTATGCCTCCCACAAGTTGACCTATCGTGTTGACCACCATGGTACGAGAGGATGCCACATTATCCCCCATTACTCATGCACATGGGGATAGCCACGTGAGTAATTTAAATAATATTCTAGAAGGTTCAAAACCCTACCATAATTGAGGGTTGATGAAGTCCAAAACCTACCCCTAGATGGCTATCAGGTTATGTTAAATACCGGGCCATTAGGAGGAGAAGGGGTTCCATTCTTTTTCATTGTATCTTGTTCCATAGCTGAGAAAAACATATGAGAGTGGTATTATGTGAGAAAAATAAAAGAGGAGAGATTATGTAGCATCCATATAGGCCACAAGTCCAATTCACCCCCACAGAGAGTGCCTCTTTATTTGTACTTGCATAATTTCTCCTAGTATTGGGTTTCCTAGGTCATATCTTGTGTTTTTTTGTGGATGGTGTAAATTTATTTTATTGTTCTCTATTTTCTGCATTTTATCTATTTCATGCATAAGCATAAAATAAATAATGAAATATTCTGGAGATACAAAGTAAAAATAACCTTAATATTAAATATTTCAGTATTTTATTAGATTTGTTGCGATGAACTGTTCCAGTGGAATATACGTGACAATTTATAGATCATATTCATATCAGAGAAATTTTTTCTTTCGGGTATTTGTGGGAAGTTGCAGGATCTGGGAATCAACTTAAAGAGAAGTCATAGAAACCCTAGCCATGATGGACGAGTATGTTCATAATAACCCTCGCGATCCAAAAGAAGAGAGATTTGAGCTTTTGGAAGGGAAAGTTGTTGACATTAGTCACAATATGAACCTCCTAATGGAATCTCTAGAAATCAAGCTCAGACCCTTCGAATATGATGGAGGGTCTAACTTAGAGATCACATCAGAGGGGAAATCAGGAGATTGGGAAGACTCAGGAAATGAGTTAGGGAAATAATACGAGAAAGAGAAGTTGAGTTCGAGTGTCATTAACCATTCACAATCCATATTCAAGATGGAGGTAGAAGTGGACACAAATCCATACCAAGGTGATATCGATGCATTAAAACTGAATCATTAGTTGCAACAACTAGAATTTTATTTCAACATTCACCATATAAATGAAGGGAAAACGATTCCATTTTCTATATTGAAGTCAGAGGGCCATGCTTTAACCTGGTGGGAAAGCCACACATAAACACTTAGGTTGGAGGATGGCCCACCAATAATTAGGTGGGAGGACTTAAAAATCCTCATCAATTATAAATTCTACCCTATCGGGTATGTAGAGGACCAATGGATCTGGTGACACTACTTTAGGTAGAGGTAAGGACAAAGTGTACAAGAGTACACCACTAAGTTCAGAAACATGGCCATCATGTTGGGTATCTCTCCCAAGAACCCATATGTACTCATCAAGTATCTGGGGGTTTACACATCCATATACAAAATAAGGTGATGCTCTTCAAGCCAAGGACAGTGGATGAGGCTTGTGTACATGCAAAATACCTGGAAAACATAAGCCAAAAGAAAGGGCAACCAAGTGGGTTGAAGCAAAAAGAGCACCAAAAAGCTTTCAAGGAGGGGGATAAGAAGTGGAAAGGGGGAAAACATAAGAATACAACAACCATTGCACAACATAACACATATCCTAGCAACCATTTCAATCATTGCAAAATTTATGGCCACACCAAGGAAAAATGCTAGAAACTACATCCATAATTGAAGTCGAAGAACCAAAAGAAGGATGGAAAGAAAAAGAACCTTCTAGCCACAGATTCGAGCAATCAGGTTGAAAGTAGCTCAGATGTGGATGAAAATATTGTCTGCACATATGTGCAGAAGGATGTTACTCTGAGTAGATTTCATCACCAGGAAGATAAGGAGATGACCAAGCTCTTCCACATCAAGATTCAAGTCAAGAAGCCCAAGATAGATGCTATGTTTGAATTTGGTTCACAGGCTAATCTCATAGTAGTGGATATGATCAACAAGTTTGGATTGGAGGTTCACAATCATCCTAGCCCCTATCCATTCGGCTGGGTAAATAAGGATGAAAAAATAAAGGTAACGAAACAATGTAAGATTAAATTTGTTGTAAGTGTTGATTTTTTTGATGAAGTGGAATTGGATGCAGTAGCCCTAGATGTATGTGGAGTAGTGTTTGGAAGCCCCTACATGTATATGAGGGACAAAATATTCATGCTGAGATCCAACTGATACTGACTGATCAAGGATGGTAAGTCCCATATCATTAATGCACTTAAAGGCAAGTCAAAGGTCTCATTGGTAAGTGCCAACCAAGCGAAGAAGTTGATTAGTTCTAATAAGAAATAAGTTTTGATTTTCTTAAGAGAAAATCAGTTTGATGATGAGTCAATGAGAGTGAGGGAATCCTTGGAGGAGTGTACAAAAGATTAGAAACATCAGCTGAAGGAGTTTCTGCAGGCATGCAAAGGAGTGTTCCAGGATCCTAAAGGGATACCACCTAAGAGGGAAGTGGAGCATGAAATCCGATTATTGCTAGACTCACCCTTACCGAATATTGCGATGTATATGCAATCTATTATAGAAGAAAATTAGGTAAAGAAGAATTTGTAGTAGTTGTTGGAGTAGGGTGTGTGATCCAGATGGATGTCGGTGGCCTCCCACCTATTCCAACTGGCTCATTTTGGTATTTTTCCAGTTTGGCAGTTGTTTCCCTAGTTTTTAGGTCCCTGACTTTTGCGCTCCTCAAATTCATCCCCCGTGTCAAAGATTGGTGGGAAAATTTCTGTGAGAAAAAGGAAATAGAGGAACCCTCATTATTTATAGTCGCAATCACCTAGGAGTCCTCTAGGGATGCTATTAAGGAACAATACTACCTTGTTGGAATTTATGAATACCTATACACAAAATGGACCACGTTGTGGCAGGAAAGAGACCAAGTAGTGCCCGAGTTCACAAATATCTTCCATACCTTGCACACCAAGCTGGGTATCAAAGATTCTGAGTGACATCTTTCTCAAGTATTGCAGCGGCTGCATAGATACATCCAGGCTGAAATGGAGTTTCTGGACATCTCATCCTTGGGCACAACCTACCGATATTCTGTCAAAATCGAGCAGAAGCTCAAACAAAAGACACATAAATTTGGGCCTGGGAACCCCTCACAGCAAAATCTAGGAAAGGGCGGCCCCAACCTGTAGAACAAAGGACAGAGAAAATATGGACAACCTCAGGAAAACCATTCCAAGCCACAAGCAAAGGACACCGGGAAGACAAAGAAAGATACTGAGAAGTGGTGCGACTTCCATAAGAGCCCCTGGAATAACACTGCCCATTTCTGCTCGAACCAGTAGCTGGTGGCTGAGGTGAAAGCCTCTGAATCAGATGTGGGTTTCGACTCTGAGTCGGAACCAGAAAGGGGGAGACAAATCATTGACGCAGAACCCAGTGCTACTGTTGCTACCACCAAGCTCCAACCTAGTGAACCAGACAAGCCAGAGGAAGGTGAGCACCTTTTTCATCCACAGATGTGGGTGAAGGGTACCTCACTACACTTCATAGTTGATAGCGGTAGCCAGAAGAACCTCATCTCAATAGAGGTTGTCAAGAGACTCACCTTACCGACAACGCCACACCTGCAACCCTACACCATCGGATGACTTTTCCAAGGAAGCGAAATTCACGTCAGCCATCAATGTCGCCTATCATATGACATCAAGCCCTTCAAAGACAATGTTTTGTGTGATGTTTCCCATGTCGAAGTTTGTAATGTTCTTTTGGTCCAACCATATGTTAGAAAATCAGGACCGCGAAGCAATAAAATAAAACAAATGCAGAAACAAAACACAGAAGACACACAATACAAGAGAGACACAGATTTACGTGGTTCACCCAGTGTGAGCTACGTCCACCAGAGAAATTGCCAGGTCCTTCCTTTATTATTATCCAGCAAATGAAGGAATACAACCTACAACAAAACCTGTTGTAACTTCCTCTTCTTTCTCTCAGAGTCTCCTCTCTCAGAATACAATATTCACCATCCACCATAGCCGCGATACATTTCCCTCATAAAAGAGGGTTTCCTTCTAGGGAAAACAACCCTAACATAATCTCTATCGTTAGATATGCAACCTTATAATGAACGATCCAGATTTACAATGAAATTACAATATACTTTTACAAGGCAATTTTTGCTTCGGGGGACACTGCCCCCGAACCCCCGCTGGGGGCCCGCTTGCCCTCAGACCCCCCAGCCGGGGGGATAGCCCCCCCAGACCCCGCAGAGGGGATACCCCCCCTCTGCACTCCCCCGCATGGAAGAGTGTACATACTTCTAGGGTGTAAATACTTCATGGGGTATAAACACGGCTGAAAGCAAGGGCCTCTGAATCAGGAAGATAATCAGGCTCCACAACCAACAATCTCCTACTTGGAGATTGATCTCAACAACTCCACCGATGTTGTATATGTTGGAATCTGAACCTTCTTGGACCTGGAAAATTTCTCATTTTCATCTTCATCCTTGAAGACCAACTGAAATTGAGCAGGAACTCAGTTTCTCCTTGGTTACTCCCTTTGTTAACATGTCTGCAGGATTCTGGCTAGTGTGTATCTTTTCCAGCTTCAATTGTCCATCTTCCAAGGTGAATCATATGAAGTGGTACCTCAACTATATATGCTTAGTCTTCGAATGGAAGGCTGATTTCTTTGCAAGGTGAATGGCACTCTCACTGTCACAGTACAACCGACTGTTCTCTTGCTTCTTTCCCAATTCCTCCATAAACCTTTGTAACCAAATCATTTATTTACTAGCCTCTGTAGAAGCAACATACTCTGCCTCTATTGTTGAAAGTGAAACAACCTTTTGCAGTTTCGAAATCCAACTTACTGTTGTTCCACCTATAGTAAAAACATACCCTGTGGTGCTTCTCCTGCTGTCTTTATCACCTGCCATATCTGAATCAACATATCCCTATAGAAAAGTGTCTGAACCTCCAAAACATA
>ML808467.1:156649-170083 GCA_009831015.1 Picea engelmannii
AGGGGGTACCCCCCCCTATTCACTCCCCCGCGTGGAAGAGTGTACATACTTCTGGGGTGTAAATACTTCATGGGGTATAAACACGGCTGAAAGCAAGGGCCTCTGAATCAGGAAGATAATCAGGCTCCACAACCAACACCATATTTATGGAAACATTGTGTTGTATATGAGTCTAGGCCTCGCATCATTATTATTACTTTGAACAAGAAATTGTACATGATACCAGAGGCAGTCCCACCCAATGTTATTTCCTTGATCTCTACCAAGCAATGTAGAAAGGTCATCTCTAAAACATGGAATTTTGTGTTCTCGTGATTCACTCTCAGAATGAGCGAAATATCACAACCACATCTAGGGTCTCTGCGACCAACCTCTCCACACAACAGAAGCAAGTGGATAAGGTAATGGAAGAATAATCAGATATCTTCTCCTCACCTACCAGGGTACCTCTGCATTGTTAGGTCAAGCACCTCATCGATCTGACCCCCGACGCACCATTTCCCAATGGGCCAGTCTACTGCCGCTCTCTATTAGAGAATGAGGAGATCAAGTGAGAGATCAAAGAATTTCTCCACAAGGGGGACATCCATCCCATCTCATCACCTTGCGGGAGCCCAATCATGCTGGTACAGAAGAAAGATGGAACCTGACGACTCTACATTGATTACTGGGCCTTGAGTAAAATCACATTTAGAAACCAGTACCTGATTCCCCGAATCAACGACCTCCTTGATCAGGTCAGGGGGGCCAAATAATTCAATAAGATTGATCTGAAGTCTGGCTACCACCAGGTCCCGATAGAACAAACAGATGTATGGAAGACCGCCTTCAAGTCAAAGGACGATCTTTTTGAATGGTTGGTCATGCCCTTTGGTTTGAAAAATTCTCCAGCCACTTTCATGAGGATGATGGACGATATCTTGCAACCATTCACCAATTATTTTGTTGTGGTGTATCTGGATGACATCCTCATTTAAAACAAGACTTGGGAATAACACTTGCAACATATTCAACGGGTTCTGCACACCCTGGGACAACACTAACTCTACGCCAACTTGGAAAAATGCTCCTTCGACTTGGAAACGGTTCATTACCTGGGCTACATCATTGATTAACATGGCATACATGTGGATCTAGAAAAAATCTAAGTCATCCGTTCCTGGCCATCCCCAACCACACTCACTAAGATTTAGATCTTCTTGGGCCTTGCCAATTTATACCGCATTTTCATGTTGGGATTCTCCCATATTGCATGGGCCCTCATCCAAGTAACTAGGGGTGGTGGTAAGGATAAATTTGTGTGGGGTCGGTCCCAATAATAGGAGTTCAATGATTTGAAGCCACACTTGTGCTCATCCTCAATACTTTCACTACTGGACCTGCAACAACCCTTTGAGATCAAGACAAATGCTTCAGAGTATGTTGTGGGCGCAATTCTCACTCAGCACGACCACCCCGTGGTCTATCATAGTGATACACTATCAGATGTTGTCCGTAAGTACCCTATTTACGAAAAATAAATGCACTCCATTATGCAAGCTTGCTGCTAGTGGAAACATTACATTCTTGGGAAGGAGACAATCATCCACACTGATCATAAGTCACTGTAGTTTATGCAGACAGAAGGAAAATTACAGAATGACCGCCATCATAAGTGGTCCATGTACTTGCAGCAATTCCACCTCAACATCAAGTATAAAATGAAAAGCACCAACCACATCATTGATTGCCTCTGCAGACCGCTAGTCATGAAAATCACCACGGTGCTAGACTCTTGCGACCATGAGACCTTTGGATGGCTCCAATTCTATGAGATAGACCCACAATTCACCACCACCTACCAAATGTTGGGCGCAAACACAGTTGTCGCTAATTTCCATCTTCAGGATGGGATGTTGTGTCGTTTGGGCCATATTTGTGTTTCATCAAGTGAGTGAGCGAAGCTGATCTGGTAATCCCAATATAGTCGGGTGGCAGGACACTTAGGCATCGAAAAGACAGTGGAAATGCTGTATACAAATTTGTACTGGCTAAAACTTTGACATGAGGTCAACAGGTATATCAGGTCTTGCACTGCCTGGGCGATTGCCAAACCAGACACTAAGAAACATGGATTTTACACCCCTCTGACTACTCCTGACAATCCATGGGAATCCATCTCAATGGACTACATCTCGGGCCTCCCGTCCACCAAGTGTGGAAATGAATATTTTTTTGTGGTTGTGGATTGCTTTTCTAAGATGGCGATTATGGTCGCCTGCAAGAAGAGCATCAAAGCAGAGGCCATTGCCAAGTTGTTCTTTGAACGAGTCTAGGTAAATTTTGGAATCCCACAAACCATTGTCTCAGATCAGGAAAATCAATTTCTCAACACATTATGGTCAAGCCTCTGGTCATTGCTGGACACCAAGCTCACCAAATCCATGACCTTCCACCCCCAGATAGATGGCCAAACCGAGGTCGTAAATCAAATGATCGTGCATATCTCGCGCATGTATAATTCCAAGCACCCTCACACATAGGATGAGAGTCTCCCCTATGTTCAACATAGCTACAAACAAGCCTTACATAACTCAATCGACCACAACCCCTTTCAGGTGGGGTTGAGATTCCAACCATTGGGTCCCATAAATGTTCCACTACCCCTTGCGGTCACCTCAACCGACTCATCTCCTGCTCCAACTGAAGTTGAAAAATCCACTTGATTCATTGAGTGGATCCAACACATATGCCAATAGGTTCAAGATATCCTACATAAGTCCAATGACAAGTACAAACAATGCCATGATCAACACTGGGTGCCACATAAGTTTCAGGTGGGTGACAAAGTTTGGTTGCACTTGCAGAAAGAGTGCCTTACAAGACCCCATCGAAAGTTTTGCCCACTCTATTATGAGTTTTACACCATCACCAAGGTTGTGGGTGATAATGATTTTGAGCTCAACATTCCCCCTTTCCTTGGCTTGCACCCAATGTTCAATGTGGATATCCTTCGAATGTATTTCCAACCATTATTGGACACCTCAGAGATAGAAGAACAACTGACACCAACATAGATCAAACCCAACTGCATACAACAAGAATCCAATGATAAGATTATGGACAAACAGATCAAGGGCACTCACCAACAAAGGATCCAACTTTATCGAGTTGTTAAAGCAGGGAAATTCCTACACCAAGGCAAGTGGCTCACCCAGGGCCAAATTCAACAGAAATGTCCTCATCTGATGGGGTAACTCAACACAACGGAGACCATTGATTCCTAATGGGGGAGGATTGATCTAGATGGATTTCGGTGGCCTCCCACCTATTCCAACTAGCTCATTTTGGCAGTTTTCCAGTTTGGCAGTTGTTTCCCTAGTTTTCAGGTTCTTGACTTGCGGGGCCATTTTGAGGCCCTAAACAACGTTTTTTAGGGCTTGCCACAACCAGAATGACCTTTGATAGATAAAATAAAAATGTGTAGTCCTCGGATAGACCTACCCCAAGAAGTTAATGTACTAAATTACCCAAACATGGCCCACATGACTTTTGGTGCTTCATCTCCTAGGGTTAGGTTTTTTTGGATGTCTAGGGTTTTTGACATTTATGTTTATTGTAAAAAGGCCTTCAGAGCCTCATTGTAATCATATTATTGTGAATGATCACAACCGTCACATCTCTTCTTAGAGATAAGACACCACCATTCTAGCAAGCTTATTTCCACTGCATTTTACAGTTTCAAAATATTTCCTTATTGAATAGAAACCAATTTTACTGTATATCTATTATTCTGTATTAACCATCTTTTGATAATATTTTGTATTCATTTCATTCTGAAAATATATTCTAGATCAATGTGATTCGATCAAGTACCTCACCTTGTTGTTCACCCATCATAATTATTCCCAATAAGGATGGGACTTGGAGAATGTGTATCGATTACAGGGCTTTGAACGAGATTACACTGAAGAATTGGTACCCTCTGCCAAGGATTGATGATCTGTTGGACCAACTACAACATGCCAAGTACTTCACTAAGCTAGATTTGAAATCATGATATCACCATGTATAAGTAAAATAATAAGATACCTGGAAGACTGCCTTCAATACTAGGAAAGGTTTGCATGAATGGTTGGTTATGCCATTCAGTTTATGCAACGCACCAACTACACTTATGAGACTAATGAATGATGTTTTACACCCTTATCTAGTTTCATTTGTTATTGTTTATTTTGATGATATATTGGTTTATAACACTACATGGGAGGAACACATCTCACATATAATGCAGGTGTTAGAAACTTTGAAGAAGCACCAACTGCTGGCCAATCCCAAAAAATGTGAGTTTTCTCATTAGTCTTTGGAAAAATAACCTTAATAGTAAATATTTTATTATTTTATTAGATATGTTGTGACAAACTATTCTAGTGGAATATCCACGAAATTTTACAAATCACATTCCATTGGATCCCATGAAAAAGGGTCCCAATCTGAAGATCATATCTCTCTACTCCTTGCTACTAAATAAAAAGATAAAGAATCCTTAACGACAAGAAAAACCATATATGTTACTTGAACCTTGGGAGTCTAGTGCTTTCAAATCCATGCTTGAACTGTTCAAGGACTAAGACAAAGGATTGTGAAATTTACTATTAAAGCTCGCTTGTGCAAAAGAAGAAACTTTCTCTTTGGTTCTGAAGAGGAAATGCCTAACTTAGGAATGACTTCTACCTTCTTAATGAACTTGTTCTACTCTGGACACTTCACATTGGTTGGCTTCAAGGATCTGATGAAAGAAACAAATGCCTCCTCCTCATATTTAAAAGGGGTATCCATACTGTGAACGCCAAGGGAATCCACCTTGACTCAGCTTATTCAAACCCTAAAATATTAAATCCATCATTACATTGACCTCAAATGTTAAGATGTATTATGCTTTGTCTTATATTATTATTATCATAGTCTATTTTTTTAGTTAATGATTATTATGGTTGGATTGTTTTTATTATTGTCATGGCTTTTTTTTTTTTCACTTTTATAGATTAATTAATTTTCATTTTAGTTTATTAGTGTTATATACATGGCACATCTACATGCATTGTAGATGCACCTCACTACTCTTTGTACAATGATATCATGTTTTTGAAGCTGAACATTGATGACTAAACTAGCAACGAGTGAACAAACAAATCAAAATGGCGTCTATCTTGGAAACAAAAGAAAATGTTTTCGATGTGGTTGTATCTTCTTCTGGAGAGAATCCTTGAGAAACCAAATGATCTTTACAACTCTCAATATTTCCATCAAAAGAGAAAATGATTTTGTAGATCAATTTACATCATGGAAACAACATTATTTTATAGTGGAAGAGGTACCAACTCCCAAATACGATTTTTAATTAATGAGTTGTATATGTCGTATCATGTTTTGACTCTTTCTTAACACAATATTTTTCATAGGATGAGGGATCAAATTTAGACATGATGACCCTTAACATAAGAATGAATTTATCATGTTTCTTCCAAGCGCAAGTCTTCCAAGAATTTGAAGCATCAAAAGATCAAAACTTATTTCCTAAAGGGTTTTTGCATCCCATTTGGGACACAAGGCCTAAACAATATAAGAATATTTGAGTGTACAAGGAGAAACTTAAAGAAACCCAACAAATTTTTACCTCGTCATCATAATCTATAAAACATCTAAACTAAGAAACAATCGAAGATCAATATGGGAAGTATTAGCAAAATTAGAAGTTAGAGGAGAAGTTGAACCAATGCTAGTGGGTGTTGGTATTTTACTTATACATCTAGTAGTTGCGGTTCTTTTTTATTATTACAATCATTTATCACATTAGATGCATATATAAGATCGCTAAAAGACATGCAATCACAAAAACAAGAGAGACACAAAGATTATCCTGGGAAACCCTCTAGGGGGAGAAAACCCAACAAACTTCCTCAATATAGATTAGCCAACCAAGAACAATGCTTCTCTCCAAGAGAGAACTAAAAAAGCAGAAGATCCTCCTCTACTCCTTCACTAGGAAAGAGTAGCGCACCACTTAACCAAGAGATACCAATATATAGAACAAAACCCTCCTTGACGTCACATCTAGTTACAATAGCTTCTCCTCCAAGACTTGCACACTTTTCCGCTTGTTGGAGAGATTATGAGTAAGTGAACAAGTGAGGAGCTAGCCTCCCTTATAAATAGTAGTCTTGCCTCCTTAAATTAGGTTTGGGCCTACCTGTCAATTTACCCTCTTAAATTACATTTAATTGTCAAGGCACAATAGAGCCGAATTTTACAAATGCACAATAGGGTCCTCTTAATAAATATAATATAATAACATTCTTTAGGGTTTGTCTTGGTCAAATACAATAAGGATATCTTATGTGATACTTAATCTTCAATACTCCCTCTTAGAAAGGAAGGTATTATTCTTGTCACGATCATCATCATTGCTTCTACACTTCTACATACTTGGTCTTTGTCTTGTTTTCAATCACACACACACACACACACACACACACACACACACATATATATCATAGGAAGTTCTACACTTTCACCGGAATAATGTACCAGCCTGCATTGGGGTAGCGTACCATCTTGCGTTGGAGTTACCAACCTATGCTTGGGTAGCATACCAGCCTGTGTTGGGGTTACCAACCTGTGCTGGGGTAACATACCAACCTGTGTTGGGGTAGCGTACCAACCTGCGCTGGGGTAGCATACCAGCCTGCGTTGGGGTTACCAACCTGTGCTAGGGTAGCATACCAACTTGCGCTGGCGCAGATTACCAGCCTGCGTTGGGGTTACCAATCTGCATTGGGGTAGCATACCAACTTGCGTTGGGGTTACCAACCTGCATTGGGGTAGTGTACCAATCTGCGTTGGGGTTGCCAACTTGCGTTGGGGTAGCGTACTAACCTGCACTGAGGTAGCTCATCACTTCCCTGTATTAGGGATCGCATAACCTCCCTCTACTGGGGATCATAACACTTCTTGCCACTGGGGAATGTTGGCATGTTTACAGGTAGAGTGTGCTTGTCATTGATGGCAAGATCAAAGTGTGTAGTGATGGAAAAACAGGAACAATGTAAGCTCAGGAGGGTTAGCGCAGAGTCGCACGCAGTGCATAGGTGTGCACCAAGGACGAGGTTAACTCATTGCCAAATCTCAAGAGAGATAACGTACTCAGGATCTTAGACGGATCAAAGGTCGAGGCCCTTGACACTTAGAAATTATTCCAAGTCAGGAGGATGTGTAAGCTCGGGAGGAGAAGCGACAGTGATCATTTGATCCCATTGAGAATTCCTGATGACCGTCAGATCTGAATTTAGATAGGTCGAGCACGTAGATGGAGGACAGATCTTAGGCATTAGATCCGAGCACGGGGTTTGACCGTCGTTGGATCCAAGAGAACCTGCACGTTCTTTAAAGTGCAAGGTGAAGCGGGCTTACAAAATCCTGAAAGAAGGAGGATCGTCCATCTTCGGGTAGGACACGTGGTCATAGATCATCATTTCGCTAACTAAAAGGTCAAAGGAAGGAAGTTCTCTAACCTCCCAACTCGCGATATGTGAAATCGCGATAAGATCTGGGCCGTCACATCTGGAGTAATTACGAAGGACCAACATCCATTAGATATGGTGAAGCTGCAAGGTAGATAAGACCAAGAGTCATCCAACTCTCCAAAACTGTGAAGGAATCCTGGCCGTCCATCGAGGACAATCGTGGATTGTTGGTTCCATAGGACACATGGCGAAAGATCATTGTTTCACTGAATGGAAAGTCAAAGGAGCGAAGTGCTTGTTTGATTGGCGAGTGGTCATATCTCAAGGTCACATCGTCGAAGGCTTAAGGGAAGAAGCTAGCGGTGCTAAGCTCCATCTCGGAGTCTCGGTGATCGCGACTTGGAGTATCGAGATCCTTCATCATAGGAATCGCGATATGTGAGATCGCAATGAGATTTGGACCATCGGATCATTGGAGATCTTGACCGTTGATCAGGCTCGATGAAGTTCATAAGTTTGCGAAATATGAAGTGCCTTTTGGTGCAGCCTGTGGTCACCGCCGGTGGTCACGTGAGGGGAAGAAACTAGCGGTGCTAAGCTCCATCTCTGAGTCTCGGTGATCGCGACTTGGAGTGTCGAGACCCTTCATCACAGGAATGCCGAGATGTGAAATCACGAAATTTAAATTCTGTTTAGCGCTCGGTCACAGCTAGTGGGCATATGAGATAAACGTGAAATCCTGCAGATTTAATCCAATGGTGTTGGTTAATTGGAATCTTGATTGAAGGGTTATTGTCTCACCTCACAGGTAATCCATCAGTTATGATTCAGTTAGAAAAACTGAATCATGGTTCTTGGACGTTTGGCGATTCAGTTGCTATGCATTTTTGCCCAAGAATATTCGAGGTGTAACCGCAAAGGAAGTGGTTAAAAGAAACATGCAGTGACTGTGCATGGTTGGCTATTCTGAAGGAAAAATGAGTTGAACTGTAAGAAAGGGAAACTTACAGTATGCACAGTGTGAGATAAAACTCAGAGATGAGTAACATATGAGGCATAGACAGAAGCGAGATGCATTTTTTTCTTTTTGAGGCTTGAGCGAGCGAAGTAGAGAAAAAGTGGAGTGGCAGTGAACAACCCGATGAGCAGAACCGTGGCACGGTGAAGAGCATGTAGAGGCATTGTGCATGGAGGACGAAGAAGGTGCATAGATAGTATAAATACACAGAACAGAGAAGAGATGGATGCTGTTGTGGAGAGGAATTACACACAGGAAATAGCATGCTGTGGGCAGGAGATGAAATACACAGAAGAGGCGTAATTCATAGAATAAAAATAAGATGCAGAGCATAAAGCACAGCAGAAGCAAAGAACAAAGATGCATAGCTGAGACAATAAAAGAAGGCTGAGGTGCACTTGTAGAGAAAAGCAAAGATCAGAAAGCGCAAGAAGATGCAGACAGAGAGACACTGGTATAGCAGAGAAGCATAGCAGAACATTGATAAGCCTGGTAAGCCAATGACAACTATTGAATCACTGTAATAAGTTTCAGTAGAAAATATTTATAATCAGGGTGGTAGGGAGGTGCTAGGGAGGACTGTTGTCCTCAGAGGTTTAAGTGGGTGCTTGAACATAGGGATTTGTAGCTTCCATCTGGTTGCAACCAGAGAAACCAGGGTGGCAGGGTGGTGCAAGGGAGAACTGTTGTTCTCTGTTATATAGGTTGGTGCCTGTGTGACTGGAAGTTGGTGCTGGAACACTCAGGGAGTTGGTGCTTCCTTCTAGTGGGTGCTAGAGAAACCATAGAGTTGGTGTTCTCAAACAAGTTGGTGCTTGTATAAGTGGAATTAGGTGCTTCCATCCAGTCGGTGCTGGAACACTCAGGGAGTTGGTGCTTCCTTCTAGTCGGTGCTATAGAAAATAGAGAGTTGGTGCTCTCAACAAGTTGCAGCTTGCAAAATATAGGTTGTAGCCTCACAATGAGTTGGATATCATATGTATGATAATGTACAGAATGTAAAGATTACTTATCATACCAAGAAGAAGAGGTTTTTACCCTTTACGGGTTTCCTCAGGAAATATCTGTCTCTGTATATTTCATATGTGTGACTGATGTCGAATGTTCTATTGCTTACCTCTCTGCATTATTATGATTGTCATTGAGTGCTCTGTAAAGAGTTTAAAGCAAGCATAATTGTTTAAGCATGGTAACAACTGATTCACCCCCTCCCCCTCTTAGTTGTCCAACAGGGAACACATCACTTCACACTACTGGGAAACACATCACTTCCCACTAATGGGGAGCACATCACTTCTCACTTCTGGGAAAAAAATCACCTCCTGCTTCTGGGAAACACATCACTTCTCACTATCGGGGAAGTCTTTCTGGATCACTCCAAGATTGTCTCTAAAAAACTCGAACTTGACTCTGGATAGGGGCTTAGTCAACACATATACTACCTGTTCGTCGGTGGAATTATAATGCAGTCTTATTGCTTCCTTCTGTGCCATGTCCTATACATGGTGATATTTTATCTTGATATGCTTGGATTTTTCAAGACACATTGGGTTCACTGACAACTTTATGCAACTCTGGTTTTCATAAAAGATACAGGTTTCCTTCAACTCGAGATCAAACAATTATGTGATCAACTTCTGAAGTCACACTGCTTCTCCATAAGCTGACCATACTTCCACATACTATGTCTCTGCGGAACTAAGTGCCATATATGTCTGCTTCTCACTGAGTCACAAGATCACAATTGATCCCATATTAAAGAAACATCCAGATGTACTTTTTTGGTTTGTGACACTGTCTACCCAATCCGAGTTTGAAATCTTATCTGACACTTTGAGGTATATCTGGGTCCATAATCGATTGTACCTTTTAGGTACCTTATCACATGTTTTTCCATAATCATATGAACATGTCTTTCATATCACAACATATATCTGTCCTCGTGTTTATTTCAACCAAATTTTCACATCGCATTGTACCAACCAGTACACTTGCTCAGCCGCAATTCAATCTTCACAATCATGTGTTGGCTCTATGTGATTTTTTCTAAGCACTATCTGTCTCACTGTCAGAGAGTATGTCCTGTACTCTCTTTGCAACTGTTCCTTCTGGAACTGTAACTCTCGGCCTGCAACTGCCTTTTCTGAAACTAAGAATGACTGCTCCATTCTAACTATATCTTCTTGACTCTGAGAGTAGCTCCTCTACTCCATCATGATAACAGATTCATTTTCTCCCTATGAATCTCATACTGTATCGACTTATTTTAATGGATAATGGTTGTTCTGTATATACTTCTTCTGATTACTGGAGCAAGTGTCTCATCATAATATTCTCCCTCTTGCTGGGAGAATCCTCTGGACACAAATTAGGCTTGTACATATTTATACTATTATCTTCAACATGCTTGATCTGTTAGATCAATCTTGGAAGTCACCACTGAATTCCCTTCTAGTCTCAAGGAAAAATCTATATTCCAGTCCTTCTGACTGACTTCTTCCTCTCTCACTGAAACAAGGGAATATTTCTAGGAGATTTCACATCTCCTAGAAGTCTATGAAGCTACGATCTAGTCTTCTCAACTTATGGCATATGTTTTTCAGTCCTGAAAGACATCTCTTTTTCCCATCTAATCTTCTTTGAGATCAGACTTACTTTGAGTCTCCATGCCCCCCCTGAAGCTTGACTCCCTCTGAGTCTATATAATATTTGGATCCATCTACTCCCTCTGATATGGCTCATCAATGCTATATGGATTTGCATCCTGCAAAGTGTCATGTGACCATGATGGTCTCTTCCTGGTTACTGCATTGATTCTGGGTAGGCCCCTATGGCTCTACTAACTCTTCCCGATGATCTAAAGAATGATCAAATGCACTAGAGGTATTTATTCTGTCATATTTGGAGTCTTCTCCTCCTCATGATCTATCTTCATATGAGATGTTATGTATCTAGCAAAAGTAGCTTCTTCTTCTTCTTCTTCTTCGATACATGGATGTATACGGTCATGTAAACAACTTGGATAGCCTGCTCCATGTCTCATCTAGTTTCCTCCTGCAACTGTCACTATAGCTCCCTCAGGGTTACCACCTGTGACCTTCCTAGAATAAGAACAACAAGGGAGAATAGTAGACAAGAATAATACTCTCTATAATAATAATAAAAGCAATAGAGAGAAGAATCGTCACAATAGCTCCTTCATAGGTATTACTTGTGACCTACCTAAAACAAAGGTCAGCAGTAAGAAATAGAATAATAAGAAATGAGAGAAACACTCTTCTAGTGTTGTGATCAATCATTCCTCCATGGTAGCTTGAAAACAAAACAAGAAGTTTCTCCTAGAGAAGATGTTAGTAATATCTAGTAAATGATTACAATAAGCATTTATCTCAATCATGCTCACATGCTACCAAGTATTCAATAATAAAGCTTTTAAAAAATTTCTAACATAACTATAGTGTTTAGCAGTTATCAAACTTGATATGTGTAAATTTGAATCTTATCAATTTAATCAATCAAACCTGGAACTTGGAGTCTTGTCCTCAAGAATGAGTGTGTTTCTTTTCTTCCAAGCCTCCTTCACTCAAGATGGCAAGTATTTTCATCAACATGTACTCTTTATCAAGATAATATGCTTTCTTAACAGAAGTCTGAGTTAGAGAATAAACTATATGATATCAACCTTAATCAATCTAATACTTTGACTTTAATTTTGACCAATGATTAGTATGAGTCATAACTTCAACAGATCAAAATACAACGTAGATGTTCATAAGATAGTAATGGCATAAAAAACAGAGGCATATCAAATTAATCAAACCTGGGGTGCATTGTTCCTTTGGACGTGATGGATCTGAGATCCTTCTAGATCTACGATTGTTGTTTTAGACCAAATATCCTTTCTCATGCAAATACCCTTTAGAATAATGATACAGTTTAAACATATGTAAGTACATACCTCTGCCAATATCGATAGGTAGTGGCACCATCCGACAACAACGACAAGCAATAATGAACCTTTAAAACTTCAAAGGTTCTACAAGCAATTACAAGGTGTTGCAACTTGTAATTTAAAGGTAGTTGGAGATTTTCTAGGGTAAGGCACACTAGGATAATAAAAATCAGTCCCAACACTTCACAAAAACTTTCACTGCAACTGATACTACAACTATAACTGATACTGCAACTACAATTTAGGATTTTATGAGGAAACCCTAATTTCTCAATCTTTAAATTTTGGAATTCTGATCCAGGGAAGTGATGTGCCTTGCTTGGGCGAGATCCAAGGTGATATTAGTTTCACCAACATCCTTCAACAAAGGTAAAAACATCACTCTAGGGGTTTGTGCAGAAACCCTAATTCTGCAGCAGCTGCAGAATATGGGTTTGTGCAGAAACCCTAATTTTGTAGCAGCTGCAACACTAAAATCTGAATTTTGGAGATGGTGCACTAATATTGGCCACTTCTTTATAAACTGTGAGTTGGTCTCTTTCAGGCATGCTCTGATACCATGTTGATATTTTACTTATACATCTAGCAGTTAAGGTTCTTCTCTATTATTACAATCGTTTAGCACATTAGCTGCATATATAAGATCATTGAAAGAGAGGCAATCAAAGAAACACAAGATACACAAGGATTATACTGGGAACCCCTCTAGGGGGAGAAAACGCAACAAATTTCCTCAATATAGATTAGCCAACCAAGAAAAATGCTTCTTTCCAAGAGAGAACTAACAAAGAAGAAGATCCTCCTCTACTCCTTCACTAGGAAAGAGTAGAGCACCACTTAACCAAGAGATACCAAGAGATAAACCAAAACCCTCCTTGACGTCACATCTAGTTGCAATAGCTTCTCCTCCAAGACTTGCACACTTTTCCTCTTGTTGCAGAGCTTATGAGTAAGTGAAAAAG
>ML808467.1:178268-202207 GCA_009831015.1 Picea engelmannii
ACCACCTCAGGGGGGGTCCGAAATACCCCCTGTCCCCAACAAAAACCGCTTTCACAACGTTTTTGACCAGTCTTTTTCCGAAGGCGTTTCTGGGAAAACAAAGATGAATTTTAAAAAACTGAATTTTTTTTTTTGTTCAGCACGGGCTGAAGAACAAAACCCTCTCTCAATTTTTTCAAAGGTACCATGAGCAGGGAGAATCGAAGCCATCTTCAAGCCTCATTTTTCCAGTTTTTCATTTTTCTGTTACAATCCTGATTTTGCGGGAGCTATTTCGGCGAGCTGGAGGCGAATTTGGTGAAACCAAAAGAGGTTTTTGTTCGTAACATGCTCATATAAAATAACCTCCTTCATTTATTTCCTAGGTGTCATCATTGAAGAGAAACAAATTTCTGAGTGGACCCCCTTTTTTGGAGAAATTCAACCCATCTTTCATGGCGGACAATTCCAGATTTTTGGGGATTTGTTGCTATTTTTGGCCGAGGTGGTTGAATCCGACTTCCTGAAATTGAGGGGGGATATCTCATATTTATTGATTTGATTTTAATGTAAAATGGTTGTTGATTATTGCACCCAGGAAAGCTATTCTCTGTAGTATTTTTTTGATTCACCAGAAATACAAAGGGACTTTTTCATAGGAATCCTGCATGTTGACGATTGGTGAAGTTTTCTTTCTTAATTGAATGTGATTCTACTCAGTCATCATTATGTTTCTCTCTTTCTAATTTTCAAAAGGAGATTTAACGCATAATTTATCTAATACTCTATGCAGTGCTTTTGAAAATCCAAATGTTTTCCTCTAACACTACAATAAAGAAATTCTTAAATGATTTTTTGTTGTAGTTGATTATCTCGTCTGTTCCTTCTCTACATCATTTTATTTCTAAAGGATCCAATGTCTGCATTACTTTGCCCTGTGAAAATACATTATAGACCTATGTTTAATTTCAAACTTAACTCAGACCCCATAGCCCAATGGTCCTCTTTTGTTGTCTCAATCAGAAAACTCCAAGAACATATCCTATTCTGCATAGCTAGCCTAATATCCTATTCCAAACAAATCTAAATTTGAAAGAGAGATCCCTCTCTGAGTCATCGAGGGCTAGATCCTTGACTCGAAGCGATTTTGATGTTGCCTCTGTGACTGCCTCCACAGCCTTGGGCAAATTACAGAGTGATAACACACCCCACACACATTTTGTCAATAGGGATGATTTTAGAGGCTAAATTTCGTGCATGGGCTACTTTTCCATGGTTTTTCCAAAAAAATGATTCGCCAAAATTCTATAAGATAAAATTATTTTACCTTAAAAATCACCAAACTTTTATACAAACTATATAGAATCCTTAGAAATTTGAATATTTTTACAAAAATATCGCCAAACTTTTATAGTTGGCATATGAAGGATTACTAAGATTCGCCAAGGTTTCTACATTTTAAAATAAATTTCTATCCTTAAAATCATCCCTACTTGTCAAAGGATAAACGTGGCAGTGGACAATGCACAATCCCCATGCATGCACATTGCCTTGGGTTTAATATACGTGTAGGCATCAGGGTTGTTAATCTTTGGTGGAGATCTCAAATCCGTGTGAACCCTAGTATTGGGTACCTCTGCCTGTACCATCACATATGTGCATAAATGGAACTTGCCTAGAAAGCCATCGCCTCCACTCGTGGAATTGCACGGCTGAAGCAGAGGGAGAAGGAAATTCGAGTGACCAATGTCAACCTGGGCATGGAACAAACATTCAACCAGAGCGAAATTGGTTCATCCGCCTCCAGGTACATTATGGATTTAATTATGGTTTTTATTGGCACGGTACTTCATGCATCAACATCATAAGTGGCGAAGGTGGTAGGATGAATAATTTGGGAAATAGGAGCGCCACCTTACTCCAAATCTTGTTTCTCGGTATGGGTATCCTTCTCCCAAGCAAAATTCTTGGTCTCCGAGTCTCTGGAGCTCACAGAGTGAAGCCTCTCTGGGGAATTGTTGTCGGCCCATTCTTGGCATCCGACCTTGTATCTTGTCAATCCCGTGAGAATGCGAAGGAGGGCAAGGAGCGTCGAAAGGATCCACAAGCGCCAACTTAGGAAAATGAAATGGACTTCGAGGACACATAGAATCAACTTAATAAGGAAAGGCTACATGGTCACGGTAAGAAGATTTGGATCATACCTAAATGGGGAGGTATAATCCAGATTGGATCATTATATTATTTTTCATCTATCTCGATGCTTTCAAAGTGGAAAAAAATTGGAGGAATCGACTTGTAGGGTCATTTCAGTGGCAGGTCCTAGTTCAGAAAATTGGGGTCTGGAACCTCTCATATCCATTTTGAGGCATTAAATGACATTTTTTGGGGTTCTGATGTCTGAAACTTCATCCCACACCCTTGATGGTGTTCTACACTCTTATACCTTTCCAATGGTGCAAATTGTTCGTTAATTGGAGTTCATATGAAAAAGTTATTTTTCCCACAAGTTGACCTATCGTGTTGACCACCATGGTACGAGAGGATGCCATGTCAGTCCCCATTACTCATGCATACGGGGCCAACCACATGAATAATTTCAAGAAGATTCTAGAAGGTTCAAAACCCTACCACAATTGAGAGTTGAGGAAGTAAAAAAACCTACCCCTAGATGGCTATCGGGCTATGTTAAATACCGTGCCACTAGGAGGAGAAGGGGTGCCATTCTTTTGCATTGTATCTTGTTCCATAGTTGCGAAAAACATCTTAGAGTGGTATTCTGCGAGCAAAACGGAGGAGGAGAGATTCTATAGCAGCCATACAGGCCACAGGTCCAAGACAACTCCACAAAGAGTACCTCTTTCTTTATACTTGCATCATTTCTATAACAGAGCAACCTAACCTTATGGTTGGGTTTTCTCCCATATTGGGTTTCCCATGTCATATCTTGTGTTTATTTTTGGATGGTGTGATTGTATTTTACTGTTCTATAGTTTTCACATTTTATTTATTTCATGCATAAGCAAAAAATTAATAATTAAATATTCTGGAGATCTAAAGGAAAAATAACCTTAATAGTAAAGATTTCATTATTTTATTAGATATGTTGTGATGAACTATTCTAGTGGAATATCCACGACAGTTTACAAATCACATTCCCTTGGATCCCATGAAAAAGGGTCCCAATCTGAAGGTCATATCTCTCTACTCCTTGCTACTAGATAAAAAGAGAAAGAATCCTTAACCACAAGCAAAGCCATATATATTACCTTGAACCTTGGGAGTCCAGTGCTTTGAAATCCATGCTTGAACTATTCAAAGACTAGGCCAAAGGCTTGTGAACTTTCCTATTAAAGCTCGCTTGTGCAGAAGAAACAACTTTCTCTTTGGTTATGAAGAGGAAATGTCTAGCTCAAGAATGGCTTCCGCCTTTTTAATGAACTTGTTCGACTTGGACACTTCACATTGGTTGGCTTTGATGATGTGATCAAAGAAACAAATGCCTCCTCCTCATATTTAAAAGGGGTATACATACTGTGAACGCCAAGGGAGTCCACCTCGACTCAGCTTCTTCAAACCCTAAAACCTTAAATGCATCATTACATCGACCTCAAATATTAAGATATATTACACTCTCTCTTATAATATTATTATCATAGTCTACTTTTTTAGTTAATGATTATTATGGTTGGATTTTTTTATTATTTTCATGGCTCTTTTTTTTTCACTTTTATAGACTAATTATTTTTCATTTTAGTTTATTAGCGTTATATACATGACACATCTACATGTGTTCTAGATGCACCTCGCTACTCTTTGTGCAATGATATCATGTTTTTGAAATGGAACATTGATGACTAAACTAACAACGAGTGAACAAACAAATCAAAATGACATCTATCTTGGCAACAAAAGAAAATGTTTGCAATGTGGTTGTATCTTCTTTTGGAGAGAATCCTTGAGCAACCAAGTGATCTACATGGTTCTCAATATTTCCATCAAAAGAGAAAATGATTTTGTAGATCCATTTATATCATGGAAACACAATTATTTTATGGTGGAAGAGGTACCAACTCCCAAATACAATTTTTCATTAATAAGTTGTATTATATGTCGTATCATGTTCCCACTCTTGCTTACCACAATCTTTTTCATAGAATGAGGGATCACATTTAGACATGATGACCCTTTAACACAAGAGTGAATATATCACGTTTTTGCATCCCATTTGGGACACAA
This sequence comes from Picea engelmannii, assembly GCA_009831015.1. Lineage (NCBI taxonomy): Eukaryota > Viridiplantae > Streptophyta > Pinopsida > Pinales > Pinaceae > Picea > Picea engelmannii. Next base: position 182,487 of record ML808467.1, read on the forward strand.
GCCCTAAACAATATAAGAATATTTGGGTGTACAAGGAGCAACTTAAAGAAACCCAACGAATGCTTATCTCATCATCATAATCTATAAAACATCTAAACTAAGAAACAATAAAAGATCAATACGAGAAATATTAGCAAAATTAGAAGGTAGAGAAGTTGAACCAGTGCTAGTAGGTTCTCTTCAAATACAACATCACTTCCAATGATTATCTTTCTCATATAGGTCATATAAGAGGAATGCCAATTGCTTATTGGGAAATAAGACATCATTTCTACATTTCTAAAGTGTATGAATAAAACAATGGAGATGGGTGAAAATAAATGTTACAGCGTTTATAGGATAATTACCACGCCCTCCGTTACAGCTTGTAGTCCAATGGTTAGACTGGTGCCGCTATTAGCCTTCTCTGTTAACTGCTCACAGCGAGGCGTTTGTAGTCCAACGGTTAGGATAATTGCCTTCCAAGCAATAGACCCGGGTTCGACTCCCGGCAGACGCAGCACAGTAATGTTCGTAATTTTCCATGCGAGGATTTCAGTTGTGCCCTCTTATAAAAACATTTAAAACTAAGAAGATATCTGCAATGTTTAAATTCCGTTGCCGGGACTTGAACCCGGGTCTCTCGGGTGAGAGCCGAGTATCCTAACCAACTAGACTACAATTGAATTTTAACTCAATCCATCATTGAATGGCAAATTTTAACTCGAACATTCTCTCCCACTAAAATGCAACTCGCCGTCGTCTCATCTGGAATGGCGACGGCGAGTTTTGAACGTGGGACCATTCCTTCCTCCGCATTAAAACAAAACACAACATGGAGGTTCCACCGAGATTTGAACTCGGGTTACTGGATTCAGAGTCCAATGTCCTCACCACTAGACCATGGAACCACATGAAATTTTAACGGTCAGCTATTTAGAGAACGCAGCTTGCCGCAATGGTAGCGTCTGACTCCAGATCAGAAGTTTGCGTGTTCGATTCACGTCTGGTTCAAGTTGCCTCACCTGTTTGATTTTATTGAAGCATTTCTGCAGTGCATAAATGAGAAAATGCAAAGATCTCCCTAATACAAAATTTTGAAATTTGAACGTGGGTGAGAAAGATAATGAACCAACCAAGCTAGATCTACTTAATTTTCTTTATTATTACTTTTTTTTTATTATTTCTTTATTATTACTTTTCTTTTTATTATTTGGTTAATGCCTCATAAACATAACTCTTTAACTTTGAACACTATGCAAATTGCAAGGTCAAACATTGAAATTTAATGAACCAACCAATCTAGATTTACTTAATTTTCTTTATTATTACCTTTCTCTCTATTATTTGGTTAATGTTTCATAAACATAACTCTTCAACTTTGAACACTATGCAAATTACAAGGCCACGCATTGGTATATTGGTTAAAAACTCAATCTATAATGAGCCTGGGTTCATGGATAGGACAATCAATTTGTCTATAACTCATAATACCACCTCCTTAGAGAAGAATAAAAACACATTTCCCTCCCTTTGAAATCAAATTATCTCCTTAGATTAAAAAAAGTCTCGCTAGTTGAGCCCGTGGAAATGATTGGAGGATTAGGTTTATATAAAAGAGAACCCTTGACTGTATGAAGAAAGTCTCATATTTCTATTGGAAAAACTCAAGTGAAGAAGGAATTCAGAGAAGGAAAACAAAGCACCATCGATAGGGCCCTTAGAGTGGGGAAGCCCTTTCCCTGGTTTCATGGTGATAATACTCTCTTTAAATGTTTGAGGGGTAGGGGTGCCCAAAATCAGTGAGCCCATAAAAGAATGGTTGATGTTTATAAACATGACATAGTGATGATCCAAGAAACTATTTTCCTAGGACAAAATGTAGTTTAGTTTTTGGATTTTGTGCTAAAAGATTGGAATTTTATCTCTTTAGATGCCATTGGTTTATCCAGAGGCCTAGTCACTGGATGGAACCAAAAATTTGACTATATCTCTTGTTGTCTGTTGAATTGAGGTATTGTGAGGATCGATATGCAAATGATATAAGGAAAGAGATAAAATTTCTCAATATATATGGACCCTACAATCATTGGAAGCCATTCTGGGATAATTTAGTGGTCTTAAGTATTTTAGGGGGACATAATCTGCTTGTAGGAGGGGATCTTAATTTAACTATGTCTTTGAGGGAGATTTGGGGAGAGAAGGCCTGAAAAGACCCCTTGGGGGATTACTTTATCTACTTTTTCCAGTCACATCATTTGATTGATATTGAACCAATAAAACTGGTGCCAACTTGGAGGAACGCCAGAAGAGGAAGAGAAGCCATATCCAAAAGGTTCGATATGTTTAAAAGCTTTGTTTCATGTAGATTATTTATCAAACCTTGGGTTGGTACCAGAGGGGCACCAGATCGTCTTACCATCTTATTAAAGATGTAATTTGAAGAGAAGAAAACTCCTAGTCCTCTAAAATTCAATCATGCTTGGTTCACTAGGATGCTTTCAGGGATCTGATCACCACTAATTGGTCTCCTATCACTAAAATTGAAGGGGTCACGACAATGCAATAGTTCACTAATAACATTTCAAGGATAAAGATTGTTATGAAAGATTGGGCTAAGTCCCCTACTTATAAAGAAAAAAAGATCTTAGGGATGTTGAATTCGAGATTCAAGCTCTTTTTGACAACAATGTTGTAGGCACCTTCTCAGAGGAAGAGTTAAAGGAGTTAAAATCTATATATGACAGAAAAAAGGGATTTTCTGGAAAAGATGAAATTTCATGGAGATTAAAAAGTCGGGCCTTGTGGTTCCTAGAAAGTGAGAATTGTTAAAATATTTGAAGTGCTCATTTTACCATAGACAATATCACTATTGTCTCCCAACGAGAGGCATGCAAACACCCCTGAGCACCATAACCTTTGCTAGATATAATGATTCTCGAAACAACACTATAACCAATAGATAAACCCTAGTTGCTAACTGCAACAACGAATCAAGACAAGTAGATCACTTCTTCTCCAAGGGTAGCACACAAGAGAGTCTCCATATCCACAAAACAAGTACCATACACAACTGCAACATCTGCAACTGCATTACTCTCTCAAAATTGTGCCATACTTAGCAAGAATTATACCACCAAGAGTATCACCAAGAATATCAAGAGTATCACCAAGAGTTTCACCAAGCATATCACTTGATAGTGCTAGAGAGAGACCAAGACAAAGAGATGACCATACACTCTTATTCCTCGTAGTTGCAGTTGCAGCTGCAACCACAAATCTCCACAAGACTTGTGCTCCGACTGGGTGTACAAATGAGCTAAAACATCTTCTATTTATATTAATCTATCCAATGACTTTTTTGGCTGGGCCAACCTGACTTTCTGGTAATAATATTTTCTGTTTATCTTTTTCCTATGGAGCCGACTTGTCTTTCTAGAAGATATTCTAATATTATAAATTCTGCTAGTTTGACTTGTCTTCTAGGGTTTTCACACATCTGTTTAGGGTTTCTCTTTCTTCCAAAATATTCTATTCTAGCCAAAGGTTACAGATGGAGGTTAATATCTCTTGTAGCTACCATAAGGTTACAACTTTGGAGCCTGAGATTACTTAAGAAGAACGTAAATCTATTTTATACTCCTTCAAGAGAGGGAAGAGTCCAGGACTAGATGGACTTTCAATCAAATTCTATTTGGGTTTTCAGATCTTCTTGATAGATGACCTCTTAAAAGTGGTGGAAGAATCTAGGCAGTTACGAAAGTGTCAGGGGCTCTCAATTCAACATTTATAGCTCTCATTCCAAAGAAACAAGATGAGACCATGTTCAAAGACTTTAGGTCAATTTCGCTGTGTAATTTCAAAGAATAAAGTAAAGCTTCAACTATCTACAATTTCAATTTAGCGGGGATGGCACAATTGGGAATCCATTTGTTGTAATGCTCATAAAAAATTATCTGGTTATTCCTATCATTGAACACCTAATTCCAAGTACAAATTAAATAAACTTCAACTACTTTGTAATTTTAATTTGCGGGGATAACTCAGTTGGGAAAGCATCAGACTGGAGATCTGGAGGTCACGTGTTCGATCCACGCTCACCGCATTGTATCATTCAATGAAATAAGTTAAATGTTAATAAAGGATTTTGTATTTGGCCATAGGAATACAAAGACAAAATCGTTGGATCCGTGGCACAATGGTATTGCGTTTGACTCCAGACCAGAAGGTTGCATGTTCGATTCATGTCAGGTTCATGTTGCTTCACATGTTTGATTTTGTTGAAGCATTTCTGCAGTACATAAATCAGAAAATGCAAAGATCTCAGTTCAACGTGCAACAGGTAAAAAGATTACATCACTGATTGGTGTGGACTACAATACTGGTTCACAACTCCTCTTCCTCTTGCATGAACTAATACTACCTTCCTACTCGAACTAGCAAGGTATTGGTTTTGGTCTGTTGTTCAGACCCTTCTTCTTGCACTTAGAGCTGATGTGTATGTTTTTTCCTTCATCTTTTATCCCAACACTATATCATCGTTGAAAACAACTTAATCAATCCCAAACTGATCTGAGAATACACAAATAACCATGAATACAAAGATGCAGTGGAAATAACACTTCATTTCATTAATATCAAAGAATTGAAATTTGTTTACAAACATAATAGAAATAAACTAGCTAGGGCGCTGGTAGCTTATCTCTAAGAAGAGATGTGGCGGCTACATGCCTCTGAACTTTGTGTTACAATGAGGCTCAAAGGCCTATATATTATTGAGAAACAATGGAAACCCTAAACATCCAAAAACCTAACCCTAGGAGATGAAACACCAGAATATGGGCCCCGTCGAAGTAAATTGGCACATCAATTTCCCAGGGTCGTAACTTTGGCATACTATATCCATTTGACGCATATGATACATCGTTAGAAAGATATATCAGAGGAATACAACTTGTAAAAGAAAATATCATGGCTTGAAACAGATTAATATTCGTCAGAGGTTGATGCCCAAAAAATATCATTTAGGGCCTCAAAACGGCTCTAGAAGTTCAGGACTCGAAAAACTCCCAAAAATAGTAAATTGTGTTAGAATTAAGGAAACTGAAAAAATGAAAGAAATGGTGGGGGTCCAAGTGGAATAGGAGGGTGGCCACCAATATCCACCTGGATCACACACTCTTTAAGTTGTCCCCAATTTGAATCCTACAATGAATATCAATTTATTCTAAGCTACTACTCATTCTTTAACATCAAAGAGTCCAAAAGAACCCACATTAAGGAGTCCAAAAGAACTTCTATAACAAAGAGTAGATTAGAAAAAAACACACCTGTCCAAAAGAACCTCTATAACAAAGAGTATATTAGAAAAAAACACATAGCCTACATAACGTTATTTGCAATGTAGGAGAGATACATATATGATACTTAGAAACCCTACTCAACATCTTTTGTTTTCTGAGGAAAACCTTGTGGGGAGACCCAAGGGATGCTCCCCCACATCTGTTAATGACATCCCTAGTAAACCAATCGATGTAAAGTAATGCACTTTACCCAACCACACATCTCCTAGCACAAAACTATTCAAATGCTAGAAACATTGAGGACCGTTGGTTGAACTAACCCCTTGAGCTTCCCTACTATTATCTCCTCAAATAAATTGGTGGAAATTTTGCTTTTGAGGTGATAGGTTGTGGTCCAAAATTTATTCCTAAATTTTTGTAGGTAGGTTAGAAAGTCTATTTTCTGTAAATAAGCTCAAAAATAATTTTTGATTTGGTTTGGTCAAGCAAAAATCAGAATCTCAGGTTTCGGTGGTTTAGGCGAGCCTGAAACGCGCTCATTAACCACCGAAAGCCTTTGTTCCTGGTAGTTAAGAGGGCAAAGCAAAAGTGCGGTTAGCTACTGAAAACCTTTCAACGAGAAAAATGAAAAGCCCGTGCTTTCACACGAGCCAGTTGTCAATTGGCGCAATGATGGAAACGTAACCGCCGAAAGCTCATGAAGGTGGTAAGGTATGCACGTTCTGGTTATATCTATCCAAAAAATTGAGATCCTGTTGTCCTTTCAACCGCAATTGTCTTTTCAAAATTAAGACACAGCGATGATACATAAATTCATGCATGTTGTCACGTAGCCTCTCACCATTTCCAGTCATGAGTACACAATCCATTATGACCCCATTAAATCTCTCATTTAATCTTCATTCATTATCAATTTGAATTCAGGAGTTATTGAGATAATCTTGAGTCTGTGATTTCATCAAACAAATGCATTTCCAAATCATAATCCCATTTCCCGTGGTGATCGTCGAGCGCAGTTAGAGTCCAGCAAATCGCTCTCAAGCCAATTGTCATACCAGTCAAGCCAAGTCAATTCATCAGGCAAGTTCAAAACCCATCTTGTTTCAGTTTAAATGAATATCCCATCGAAACTCAAAATTTTCGGCATGCTCTCAGTCAGTTTGTTGCCTAAACTTGGTTAGTGTTTGAGCTTTGTGATCCGAACTCTGTGTCACCCTGTCTCGTTTTCTCTTCCATGAGTCGTACTCTCTGTCATCCTAAATCATAGAGTCTTTGTCTCCCTGACACTTAGTTTTCCTTAATCACAGGTATAGTCAACATTTACTAATGCTGAAAGCAGGGCCAGTTCTGAGGGCTGAAGTGGATGGAGTTTGGCACCTTGAGGCGCACCCTGAGGTGGCCGAGTTCTTCAAGCAGACTAGAGTGTATACCTATTGTGAAAAACTAGTAGATTTTCATCAACAGGTGTCCGAGACTTTTTCTAGCTCGTATGATGGAAGAACAACAACAATGGGAAAGGAACAGTTTGTGGTTGATGAGGCAGCCATAGTCGAGTTCACAGGTCTTCCCAAAATAGGTGATTGTTGGTTCAAATCAACGGTACCTTCAAACATTGAGTTTAGGTCCTACCTACAGCCTCTGCATAAAGATCTTACATGGAAAAAAGAAATACCAATGTCTTATCTAGAATCTAAATGGAAATCTCTCTTGAAGGCTATCTTTGTCTATATCACCTGTGAAGGTAGATACAACAGAGTCATGTTCTACCACTTCAAGCTTTTAAATCATTTCACAGGGAGATATCCCATCAATTTACCATTTTACCTGCACAAAGCCCTCACGAAAATGTCTAAACAGGTCAAGGACAAGCAAAATGTCTCATCAAGGACTCATTACTCTTATTGTCAAAGAGTCATTGAAGAAAGGCAGGTAGATTGGAACTATTTCTTCTTCTGGAATGAATTCCAGACTGATTGGCAACAACAGAAGAAGGGTAAAAAGGCTGCCACTAAGAAGACTATTACTCCTAAAAGCAGTCATAGAAAACAGAAGGGTATCTCACCACCAAGAGATCCGATATAATCATCCTCTGTTAAAAAGAAAAGAATCAAAAGAAAGTTACAGTTTGAGGGTGAGCAGTCCAAGGACCCTGCTATAGGAAGTAACCCTTTAAACCTACCCTATAGTGATTCAGAGCCAGAACAAGAGTTACTAGAGACACAGGGTAATGTACAGGTTGGACAACTTGCAGACGATTGTTCCAACTTACCTTCACCAACTCCTCCAGAGGCACATAGTCCACCAGTGGAAAAAGCCTCTTCAAGTAAGCCTAAAGCATCTAGGACATGAAAAATCAATAAACTCCTACAACAAGCTATGAAATGGAAGTCTTGGAAATAGTTATTAAAAAGGATAATACAAACTTGACTGAAAGAAATGCAGATCTTTTCAAAATAAACCAAACCCTCAAAGAGAAGCATGACAAGATCAAAGACAAGAATAGGGTATTGATAAGGGAGAACATGAAGTTGTACTGACAACTTAGAATTCTGAGATTGAAATCAAAAGAGTTTCAATCACCAGCATAGGAGAAAACTGGTTTGGAGACTCTAGCTAACTTAGCTACAACCATGGTAGATACACCAGAGCCTTCCACACAGCCAGTTGAAGTTCGCAGATCTGCACGAACAAGGGCTGCATCGTCCAAAAAAACTTGAACATTCAACAAGGAATCAAGGTAATCATTTTTGCAAATTTTGAAGTTTTCTCAAAGATGAAGTTTTGGTGGTTTAGGCGAACATGATGACTGTTCATTAACCATCGAAAACAGAGCTTTCGGTAGTTAATCCACTCAGGAGACTTCTAGGTTAACCACTGAAAGCCTGTCACTGCCAAAATGATTGAATTTTTGCACAGATCAAAGTTTTTTGAGTTGGAATGGTTTGAAACCTCTTCGAATGGACATTTGATGAATTGTCAAGTCAGATCCAATAGCTATTTTTGATGGAGAATGGAAAGAAGAGGTGTTTCAAAAGTTTTTGGTACCTTTGACAAAGGCAGAAAATCAAGATGCTTACTCACATCAATAGATTCGAATTTGTATCTCTTGGAAGAGTCATCACTCAGCCTTGGAAGGCTATCCTGTACTGCACCATTACTCTACAAGATATGAAGACCATGAAATCTGAGATTGACCTCATTTTTGGGGATCATTCCATATCTTTTGCAAACTAAATTTTGACTTTCTATCTTTAGCATATTTGAACCATGCTTTTAGGATCTCAAAACTGCATTGTAAAGCTATAAAGCTAAAGGTAGAATAGGAACTAGAGGTTCGACTTTGGAGATTTTTTTCATATTATGTACTCAAACTTCTCATTTTCATATTAAGTAATACAAGCTTCTTTTTCCATAACTTGTTCAGATTTCATCTTCTTATCTATTATGTACTTGCACCTGGATATTATATTCATGTTGTTATGCTTGTTTATGCCCGATAACTGTCATCTTATCATTGCATTCATAAGTTAAACTTTGCAAGTATTCCAGTGATTATTGTAATTGGCCATTCATATATGCTTTATATGTGATTCTGCTAATATAATAGTTATTTCCCCATACATCCCTTTATTTATAAACTCTCTCAACATTTGTGGTTGAAAGCCTGGTCCATATAAATGTGTTCATGCATGTTTTGAGTGAGAAACGATTCAGTCCTCCGACTTGATCCAAACCCACACTTATTATTGAGAAAACAGTTACCAAAAGATTAAGTTACTAGGCATCTCTTACTTACACCCTAGGAGAGTTCCCTGGAGTGATAAAAAATTGGCGTCATTGCCGGGGAGAGGAGATTGAAGCTCAGCTTCCTTGGGAGACGACATAGATCCAGCTTTGATGATAGACAAAGCATGGACATCATTTTGGTTGTAACTATCTATCTGGTGACTCCATTGAAATGAAGTGGCTCCAAAAAGAGCTCACACCAGAGCGAACCAAGAAGGCCCACTGACAACACCAGTTCTTGATCCTGAGAAGATCATCAGTAATGGAAAATCTTTACAAAGACAGGCTTCCGGATCTGCAAAGACATCAAATTCAGGTATTCAAACCGACACTTCTTCTTTCATATCTAAAAGGCCTCTAGTTGAATCCCCTGCTGCTGAAACTCATAGTTCTCAGGAAATTGAAAGTTTATCTGAAATATTGAAGGTAGAGGAACCTTCACTTTCCTCTAATGTTACTGACTCTGTTCTTGAGCATGATATTTCATCCAATCTTAAAGAGATAATTACAAGGTCCTCTCAGAAAAAAGAAACATCTTCTTCATCTTCTTTGAATTCCTCACCCACCAAACCTACAGAAGGTGTTTTCTAAACTCATACTAATCTGCCTGTTCTTGAAGATATTTTACATGATGTGTCCTCTAAGGGAGAAGAAAGTTTAGCCTTGTTGCTTGGTTAGTTTTATAAGGCCTCTTATTTTTCACCCATTCCTGAAAATTCTGTTCAAAGTGAAGTGAGACAACCATTTTATTTTAACTCAGTTATCCCATCTCCACCTTCATCTCCTGCAAATTATTCTTCTGTATCAACCCCCAAGACTGCCATGGCTGCCCCTTTAACCAAGATGGAACAGATTTTGGCAAATAGGTATGCTCCACTTGTCTTGCCCAATCCTTTATCTGCTATGCCAACTAAAGATTATCAGAAATATATGCCAAAGTTTACTGGAGCGGGGGATTATATTTCTGAAGAACATATTGAAGCTTTTTATGCTTATGCTGAAAATATTAACATTTCAGAAGAAGATGTGTGGACCAAAGTTTGGATGGCCAAGCCCTGAAATGGTTCAAAGAGCTACCGACAAATTCAGTCATAGGTATTGAACAATTAGATGAGGTATTCTTAAAACACTGGGGAGAAAGAAGAGATCTACTATATTACATTTATGAGTTTGGAAACTTAAGGAGAGAAGATGGAGAGTTGGTGTCAGACTTCATCAAAAGGTTTAATAGAATGTTTGGCAAGATCCCTGCAGAGATCAAGCCAAGTGATGCATCGACAAAGATCCCATTCTCTGCTGCCTTCGATCCATATTTTTGTCTAATCCTCAGAGAAAGAAGATCAACTACACTTGCTTTAATGCAAGATGCTTCCCTTGAGGTTGAATCAAACATTATGGAATCTCAAAAGCTCAAAGGAAAGGTCGAGAGAAAGAAGTCTATTGTTGAGCCCTCTTCTTCTTCTAATAGTAAAATGGAAAAGATGGCAAAGATGTTGGACAACTTGACATTTGAAATGTCAAAATTGAAGATCCAGAATCAGCAACCAGCAAGGACAAAAGAGACAAATGATTTTGCCCAGAGAAATATGAATGCTTTCCCTTACAGAAGGAACAATCAACAAGTCTAGATCCTTTAGAGAGACATGAATGCAGCTGATGATCAGAGAGTCAAACCCCCTTTTCAAAATGCAATGTTAGAAGAAGAACAACAACCATCTCATGATGAAGTTGAAGAAGCAGATGAAATAAATTGTTTTGGTGATGAAAATGATTCCTCCTTTTTGACACAAGTAGATTATGAAGAATCCATGATGGACCAACAAATTCATGAGGCAAGTATCGAAGAATCTGTCTGCCTAACGGATGATTAGAACGATTATAATTTAAGGTCCAAAAATGTTGTCCCTAAACCATTGCTCACTGCTCCTGTGAAGAATAAAGAAGTTGTTGCTCCTGTGAAGAATAAAGAAGTTGCTTCCAAGCAACCTGTTTCTCCTATAAAATAGACCTCCTCTCCTGCAAAACAACAACAGAAGCAAACACAACCCCTAGCCAAGGAGCAAGTCATTCTCAAAGCTCCTTCCAACGAGGTAAAAGCTTCTGATAAATCAACTTTCTCTTTTAATTTTGAATCAGAAATTGAGAAAGTAAAGATACATATGCCATTAACCGAAATCATGAAGAACGATATCTTTAAGTCAGCCATCCTGAAGTCCCTTGAGTCAAAGACCTCTTCATCTACTGATTTTGTTAACCTACAAGATGACAAGCCAACAGTAACTATAGGGCCTATGATAGAAGATCGAGATGATTCTTGTCCACCATTCTATATATCCCTAAATGTCCATGATAAGATCCTCCACAACTGCTTGCTTGATTCAGGAGCGTCACATAATCTTATGCCCAAAGCAGTGATGGATGAGCTTTGGCTTGAGGTCACCAAACCATATCATGATCTCTTCTCTTTTGACTCTAGGAAAGTCAGATGCCTTGGCCTCATAAAAGACCTTGTTATAAACCTTGCCCAATTTCCAATGAGAAGCATGGTAATGGATGTGGTGGTTGCTGATATCCCACCCAAGTTCGGGCTCCTCTTGTCTCGTCCATAGAGCAAAAGGTTAGGAGGTACCTTGCAGATGGATCTTTCATATGCTACGATTCTGGTGTTTGGAGGAGAGCTAAAAAGACTTTACAGAGAGAATCAACTTGCCTACATCATCAGCGATGCAAAAAATTTATGTAAATCATCCCATTTATGATGTGGATATAGATTTTGGCTCATGCATTCTTCAAATAGATGATTCTCAATCAACTCCTATGCAGTTTGTGAAGCCCACTGAACAACAAACTAATGATAAGAACGTTTCAGTTTGGACCATGTATTTTGATGGGGCCAGTACCAAAGATTCAACATGTGTAGGGGTAGTTTTGATTTCTCCTTCAAAGGAGACTATACATTTGTCTTTTAAGCTTGATTTCAGAACTACTAACAATATAGCAGAGTATGAGGCCTTGCTGTTGGGATTAAATTCAACTAAGGAGATGGGGATAAAAGGTTTAAAGGTGTTCGAAGATGTAGATCTCATCATACAACAAGTAAATAATACCTTCCAAGCAAAGCATGTCAGATTGAAAGCCTACAGGGATGAGGTATGGAAAGTAAGATATTCTTTTTCCATTTTTGAGATTTCTTATATACCCAGGGATATGAATCATCTTGCTGATTCCCTTGTTGTTTCAGCCAGCATGTTTATTCCTCCCATGCCCCCCAGGCTTAGTTATGAAATCCAAGTCAAATATAGACCATCTTTGCCCGACAATATTAAATACTGGAAATTTTTTGAGGATGATGATGAACTTAATAGATTTCTTCAAGTGGTAGATGAATTTTCTGATATGCACATTGACCAGCAGAATCTAAATGTAGAGGAATCCCAGAAGCCTAAGCTAAAACAAAAATTGGGTCAGCATGATATTGTTCAACTACCTAACAATTATATACCTCGAGGTTTGGTACCTCTCAAAAAGTTTTTTGATCACAATGATGTCCCCTACAAGCCAGATAAAAAGGAGAAAGATCCTATTGTTCATGAGCACAACATAGGGGGCGAAAGCCAGCCTAAATTCATAAATCCGTCCTCTGAATTGACTGTTGATCAGAAGTTCGAATATTGCAACGTTTTGAAAGAATTTTCTGATGTTTTTTCTTGGAAATATAGTGATCTGAAGACTTATGACCCTGATATTATTCAACACAAGATCCCTCTTGAGAAAGACACCATCCCTTTCAAACAAAATCTCAGACCTATCATTCCTCTTCTTTTGCCTGTGATTGAAAGAGAAATCAAAAAGCTTATTGATGCTAAGATCATAATCCCTTTGAGATACTCCAAATGGATTGCAAATCTAGTAACAACGAGAAAGAAAAATGGTGAGGTCAGTTTATGTGTGGAATTTAGAAACCTAAACAGATTCTCTAAGAAAAACAACTATCCCCTACCAAAAATGGAACATTTGCTGCAAAGGATTTCAGGGGCTACTGTCATGTCTTTCCTAGATGGTTTTTCCGGCTATAACCATATTTTTGTCCATCCCGATGACCAAGAGAAGACTACATTTACTACTCGGGGTACCTTTATGTACGCCAAAATGCCATTCGGATTAATGAATGTCGGGGCCACGTTTCAAAGGGCCATGGACATAGCTTTCGTGGGTGAGAAGGACAAGTTTGTCCTCATATATCTTGATGACATCACAGTTTATTCCAACAGTCATGAGGAGCATCTAAAGCATTTAAAAAGAGTGTTTTTGAAATGCAGGCAATTCAAAATCTCATTGAATCCCAAAAAGTCCCATTTTGCTCTCAGGAAAGGTAAGCTCTTAAGCCACATTGTCTCAACAGAAGGTGTAAAGATTGATCCAGCTCGGGTGGAAGCAATTCAGAGGCTATCCTTGCCAAGGTCAAAAAAGGATATTCAATCGTTGCTTGGTAAGATTAATTTTGTTAGAATATTTGTGCCAAATTTTGTCGAGTTAGTAAAACACATAACATGTATGCTAAAAAAGGGGTCTGAGATAAATTGGACAGACAACGCAAGGAATTCATTTCAGGATATCAAATAGGCTATCATGGAATCCCCAACTCTGATCAGTCCGGATTACAGCAAGATGTTCTACATTTTTTCCTTTGCTTCTTATGACACAGTGGCAACAGTCCTGCTACAGAAAGATGATGACAATATGGATCACCCAGTTACTTTCTTCAACAAAACACTCAAAGATGCTGAACTAAGGTATGACCCTATTGAAAAACAAGCCTATGCTCTCATAAAATCTTTAAAATCTTTCCGAATTTATATCCTCCACTCAAAAGTCATTGCATATGTTCCTTCACCCTCCGTGAAAGATGTTTTGACTCAGCCTGATATTGATGGAAAGAGAGCTAAATGGATTGAAAAGTTGATTGAGTTCAACATTGAAGTATTTCCCACCAAATTGGTACAAGGCCAAGGCCTTGCTAAGCTTTTAACGAAGGAAAATCATGAGCTGCTGGGCATAAATTTCATAGGAGAAAATTCAGTGAATTTGCAGATGAAGCTGGCAGCAAATGGACAGCATAGCAATCAACAAGTGGCAGAGCACTTGTCTTCTTGTGAATGGTACTCAGGTATTATACATTTTTTGCAAAAGCTAGAAGTTCGTCCTGAACTCAGTATGACTCAAGCCCGATCCCTTAAGCTCAGAGCCATCAAATTCTGCATTTGCAATAATCTGTTATATTGGAAAGACCCTGATGGTTTGCTTCTCAGATGTTTAGACAAAGAAGAGTCAGTGGAAGTTACACATCAGTTTCATTCAAGTGTTTGTGGAGGTCATCATTACTGGAAGACCACTGTTCATAAAATTCTAAGGGCTGGATACTATTGGCCTTTCCTTTTCTCAGATGTGTGTGCCTTCATCAAAGCTTGTGACAAATGTCAAAGATTTATAGGAAAACAACAGCTAAAATCTTTGCCCCTGAGACCTATAGTAGTGAATGGCCCTTTTCAGCACTGTGGTTTAGATTTTATAGGTGAGATAAATCCTTCGTCTAGTGGTCAACATAAGTGGATCTTAGTAGCCACGAATTATTTTACAAAATGGATAGAGGCAATTCCCACCTGGAATGCCACTCACCAGGTTGTCATGAAGTTTCTTTATGAAAATATCTTGAGTAGATTCAGCTGTCCCAAAAGGTTGGTAACATATAATGCAATAGTGTTCAAAGCAGAGGCATTGGTAGACATGTGTGAATCAATGGGCATCTAGTTGGTACATTCGACCCCCTACTACCCTCAAGGTAATGGCCTAGCCGAATGATCCAGTAAGAGCTTAATCAAAATCATCAGAAAAGTATTAGAGGAAAACAAAAAGAATTGGGATTCTAAACTGAAATTTTCTCTGTGGGCAGACACAGTAACTATCAAAAAGTCCATAGGAACCTCTCCATTCAAATTGGTCTATGGGACTGATGCCATTTTTCCTGTTCAGTTAATTCTACCAATGGCTAGATTCTTTCAGGAAGAGCAAACCGAGTCAAATGATATGGTAAGAAGAATGCTTGATTTGGTGGAACTGCAGCAGGCCCATGGACAGTTAGTGGACAGATCAGAGGCTCATCAAAAGAAGATCAAAGATACTTTTGACAGAAAGGCAAAGGTGGATAATTTTCAGGTTGGTGACTAGGTTCTAAAATGGGATGCTCTTAGACAGGATAAAGGCAAGCATAACAAGTTTGATTCTTTGTGGACCAGTCCTTTCATGATAACCCAAGTACAAAATAACAACACATTCATTCTGCAGAATCTGGGAGGTGGAGAAATGTTCGATGGCCTGGTAAACGAGTGATTTTTAAAACTCTGTTTTGTCTAAGGCTGTGAATCCTGGACATTGCAATTTTAGTTTTAGTCTTTATTTTTACAGAATAACTCCATGCCCAATGGAAACACTAGCAGATAGTTTTTAGTTTTCTTTTCAGGAAAGGCATTGGTTCTATGGTTCTTGAAACCTCACAGGGAGGCGTTCATCCCCAATAGGAGCTAGTGTTATCTCCTTAAATAAATTGGTGGAAATTTTTCTTTTGAGGTAATAGGTTGTGGTCCAAAATTTATTCCTAAATTTTTGTAGGTAGGTTAGAGAGTCTATTTTCTGTAAATAAGCTCAGAAAGAATTTTTGATTTGGTTTGGTCAAGCAAAAGTCAAAATCTCAAGTTTCGGTGGTTTAGGCGAGCCTGAAACGCGCTCATTAACCATTGAAAGCCTTTGTTCCCGGTAATTAAGAGGGAAAAGCAAAAGTGTGGTTAACTACCGAAAACCTTTCAACGGGAAACATGAAAAGCCTGTGCTTTCGCACGAGCTAGTTGTCAATTGGCGTAATGATGGAAACGTAACTGCTGAAATCTCATGAAGGTGGTAAGGTATGCACATTCTGGTTATATCTATCTGAAAAATTGAGATCCTGTTGTCCTTTCAATCGCATTTGTCTTTTCAAAATTAAGACACGGCGATGATACAAAAATTCATGCATGTTGTCACGTAGCCTCTCACCATTTCCAGTCATGAGTACACAATCCATTATGACCCCATTAAATCTCTCATTTAATCTTCATTCATTATCAATTTGAATTTGGGAGTTATTGAGATAATCTTGAGTCCGTGATTTCATCAAAAAAACGCATTTCCAGAGATCATAATCCTTTTTCCCATGGTGATCGTCGAGCGCAGTTAGAGTCTAGCAAATCGCTCTCAAGCCAATTGTCATACCAATCAAGCCAAGTCGATTCATCAAGCAAGTTCAAAACCCATATTGTTTCAGTTTAAATGAATATCCCACCGAAACTCAAAATTTTCGGCATGCTCTCAGTCAGTTTGTTGCTTAAACTCGGTTAGTGTTTGAGATTTGTGATCCAAACTCTGTGTCACCCTGTCCCATTTGCTCTTCCATGAGTCATACTCTCTGTCATCCTAAATCATAGAGTCTTTGTCTCCCTGGCACTCAGTTTTCCTTAATCACAGGTACAGTCAACATTTACTAATGCCAAAAGTAGGGCCAATTCTGAGGGCTGAAGTGGATGGAGTTTGGTACCTTAAGGTGCACCCTAAGGTGGCTGAGTTCTTCAAGCAGACTGGAGTGTATACCTATTGTGAAAAACTAGTAGATTTTCATCAACAGGTGTCCAAGACTTTTGCTAGCTCATATGATGGAAGAACAACAACAGTGGGAAAGGAACAGTTTGTGGTTGATGAGGCAGCCATAACCGAGTTCACAGGTCTTCCCAGAACATGTGATTGTTGGTTCAAATCAACAATACCTTCAAACATTGAGTTTAGGTCCTACCTACAGCCTCTGCATAAAGATCTTACATGGAAAAAAGAAATACCAATGTCTTATCTGGAACCTAAATGGCAATCTCTCTTGAAGGCTATCTTTGTCTATATCACCTGTGAAGGTAGATACAACAGAGTCATGTTCTACCACTTCAAGCTTTTAAATCATTTCACAGGGAGATGTCCCATCAATTTACCATTTTACCTGCACAAAGCCCTCACGAAAATGTCTAAACAGGTCCAGGCCAAGCCCACTAAGGTGGCAAGTAGATTGTCTCATCAAGGACTCATTACTCTTATTGTCAACGAGTCATTGAAGAAATGGCAGGTAGATTGGAACTGTTTCCTCTTCTGGAATGAATTCCAAACTGATTGGCAACAACAGGAGAAGGGTAAAAAGGCTACCACTAAGAAGACTATTACTCCTAAAAGTAGTCATAGAAAATGGAAGGGTATCTCACCACCAAGAGATTCGATAGAATCATCCTTTGTTAAAAAAAAAGAATCAAAAGAAAGTTACAGTTTGAGGGTGAGCAGTCCAAGGACCCTGCTACAGGAAGTAACCCTTTAAACCTACCCTATAGTGATTCAGAGCTAGAACAAGAGTTAGCAGAGACACAGAGTAATGTACAGGCTAGACAAATTGCAGGCAATTGTTCCAACTTACCTTCACCAACTCCTCCAGAGGCACACAGTCCACCAGTGGCAAAAGCCTCTTCAAGTAAGCCTAAAGCATCTAGGGCATGGAAAATCAATAAACTCCTGCAACAAGTCTATGAAATGGAAGTCTTGGAAAGAGTTATTAAAAAGGATAATATAGACTTGATTAAAGAAATGCAGAGCTTTTCAAAATAAACCAAACCCTCAAAGAGAAGCATGACAAGATCAAAGACAGGAACAGGGTATTGATAAGGGAGAACATGAAGTTGTACAGACAACTTAGAATTCTAAGTTTGAAATTAAAAGAGTCTCAATCACCAGCACAGGAGAAAACTTGTTTGGAGACTCTAGCTAACTTAGCTACAACCATGGTAGATACACCAGAGCCTTCCACATAGCATGTTGAAGTTTGCAGATCTGCACGAACAAGGGATGCATCGTCCAAAAAACCTTGAACATTCAACAAGGAATCAAGGTAATCATTTTTGCAAATTTTGAAGTTTTCTCAAAGATGAAGTTTCGGTGGTTTAGGCGAACAAGATGATTGTTCATTAACCACTGAAAACAAAGCTTTTGATAGTTAATCCACTCAGGAGACTTCTAGGTTAACCACTGAAAGCCTGTCACTGCCATAATGATTGAATTTTTGCACAGATCGAAGTTTTTTGAGTTGGAATGGTTTGAAACCTCTTCGAATGGACATTTGATGAATTGTCAAGTTAGATCCAATAACTATTTTTGATGGATAATGGAAAGAAGAGGTGTTTCAAACGTTTTTGGTACCTTTGACAAAGGCAGAAAATCAGGATGCTTACTCACATCAACAGATTCGAATTTGTATCTCTTGGAAGAGTCACCACTCAGCCTTGGAAGGCTGTCCTGCACTGCACCATTACTCTACAAGAGATGAAGACCATGAAATCTGGGATTGACCTCATTTTTGGGGATCATTCCATATCTTTTGCAAACTAAATTTTGACTTTCTATCTTTAGCATATTTGATCCATGCTTTCAGGATCTCAAAACTACATTGTAAAACTATAAAGCTAAAGGTAGAATAGGAACTAGAGGTTCGACTTTGGAGATTTTTTTCATATTATGTACTCAAACTTCTCATTTTCATATTAAGTAATACACGCTTCTTTTTCCATAACTTGTTCAAATTTCATCTTCTTATCTATTCTATACTTGCACCTGGATATTATATTCATGTTGTTATGCTTGTTTATGCCCGATAACTGTCATCTTATCATTGCATTCATAAGTTAAACTTTGCAAGTATTCCCGTGATTATTGTAATTGGCCATTCATATATGCTTTATATGTGATTCTGCTGATATAATAGTTATTTCCCCATACATCCCTTTATTTATCAACTCTCTGAACATTTGTGGTTGAAATCCTTGTCCATCTAAATGTGTTCATGCATGTTTTGAGTGAGAAATGATTCAGTCCTCCAACTTGATCCAAACCCACACTTATTATTGAGAAAACAGTTACCAAAAGATTAATTTACCAGGCATCTCTGACTTACAGCCTAGGAGAGTTCCCTAGAGTGATAACAACTACTTCACAATTTTACAAATGAATCAAGTTGTAGATTTTCCCCGTATTAAATTTATTTGATAAAATAAAGGCACTAATATAGAGGACATGGACCCCACTTCCATGAGACATTTTTAATTCTTTCAAGTGGGCATATTTTTCATTCTAAATCTAAAAATGTGATTTCACAATTCCAAACACTAGAAGAGACAATGGATCTCAAAGAATTTGTTGGTTGTGGAGCCTGATTATCTTCCTGATGCAGAGGTCCTTTGCTTTTCAGTCGTGTCTATACCCCATGAAATATTTACACCCCAAAAGTATGTACACTCTTCCACACGGGGGAGTGCAGAGGGGGGGTACCCCCTCTGCAGGGTCTGGGGGCAAGCGGGGGTTCGAGGGCAGAGTCCCTCGATGGGGGTTCGGGGGCGAAGCCCCTGAAGCAAAAATTGCCTTATAAAAGTATATTGTAATTTCATTGTAAATCTGGACCGTTCATTATAAGGTCGCAGATCTAACGGTAGAGATTATATTAGGGTTTTTTTTCCCTAGAAGGCAACCCTCTTTTATGAGGGAAATGTA
>ML808467.1:206082-245918 GCA_009831015.1 Picea engelmannii
TGAAGATGAGAAATTTTCCAAGTCCAAGAAGGTTCAAAGTCCAGCATATACAACAGCAGTGGAGTTGTTGAGATCAGTCTCCAAGTGGGAGATTGTTGGTTGTGGAGCCTGATTATCTTCCTGATGCAGAGGTCCTTTGCTTTTCAGCCGTGTCTATACCCCATAAAGTATTTACACCCCAGATGTATGTACACTCTTCCACGCGGGGGAGTGCAGAGGGGGGGTACCCCCTCTGCGGGGTCCGAGGGGTCCATCCCCCTGGCTAGGGGGTTTGGGGGCAAGCGGGCCCCCGAAGAAAAAATTGCCTTATAAAAGTATATTGTAATTTCATTGTAAATCTGGACCGTTCATTATAAGGTCGCAGATCTAACAGTAGAGATTATGTTAGGGCTTTTTTTCCCTAGAAGGCAACCCTCTTTTATGAGGGAAATGTATTGCGCCTATGTATGAGAGTGAATATTGTATTCTGAGAGAGGAGACTGTGAGAGAAAGAAGAGAAAGTTACAACGGGTTTTGTTGTAGGTTGTATCCCTTCATTTGCTGGATAATAATAAAGGAAGGACCTGACAATTTCTCTGGTGGACGTAGCCCACACTGGGTGAACCACGTAAATATGTGTCTCTCTTGTATTGTGTGTCTTCTGTGTTTTTTGTTTTTGCATTTGTTTTATTTTATTGCTCCGTGGTCCTGTTTTTCTAACAGAATTTGCAAATATGTGATCTGTCGGATTTGAAATAAAGGGGGATGTTTTAGTTGGAAAAAAATATGCACCCTGCAGTGAATCATTTAATGTTGTATATGCTTAGATACATACCATCCGATTTGATAAAACATTTCATATCATATTTAATGTAATTAAGCACAATATGCAACCTTAAGGTTTCCACAGAAGGGGAGATATAAGGGCTAGGATTCACAATTGGTGGATCATGGAGAAATAGGAACCCAAAGACTTAGTGGACTACAACGAGGAAACCTTAAGTATGAAAAATATATTTCACACGCAGTAGGAGTTAGAGGTGTTATGGGAAAAAAAAATCCCCTCAGATAGTCCTCTTAAGGCCTAGCAATCAAAGAAGTCAAATATCCTGAAATCGACAGATAACATTAGATCTTCGGATCTATATGGGGATAGAAGGACGAAGCAATTAAGCACTAATCTATTAGGACATTACTCTTTTACTCTGAGCTTTGTAGGTGAGGTAGCATAGGTAAATTGGGGTAAGGTACCAAATTTTGTCTCATCTCCACAATTATGTTCTAATTTGTCAGACAAGGATCTTCGAGAAGGAACCTCTCCATTTCCTACAAAAGGAGGTAATTGGGGTGCTCATTTTGAGATATTGAAAGTTCAAGGGGAGAATCCACTACATGACAGGGTCAAGCAGAAGGCCAACAAAGACCAAGGATTGTCAGTCAAAGGAACTCCTCCATGATTGTCTACAAAGAAAAATTGTATATGCCAGAAGAAAGATAGAATGAGAATGGTGGTACGGTGTGATGTTAATACAGATGAGGTAGAAGATTTGATGACACATGCAATAGTGGAGAATTTCATGTTGGAACATGTTGGAGGCCCTTCACTTCGTTCCTAGTTGGACATATGCCAATTGACTCCCTCTTACAACACTAAGCACCACATCGAGGAAATGGGGAAATTATTCCCCCCTCCTATATAGGCCAATGATGAAATAAATGTCCTCCTTTGTGGGTGGGTACCATAAATCAAGACCAAACCAAAATGTTTATCTACCATGATCCAAAGAATGGATCAAATGGCACAATAACTCAGTGTTCCCCTTGAGGGCCTTGGCATCCTAAAAAAACTTGATGAGGCCAACATCCCTCAGAAGAAGGAGAGTCTCAACAATAATCGCATGATCAAACATATCCCTCTCCCTTTCTTGGACCTCCCAAACATGTATGCTTGAAGTGATATGTATTGACTTGTTAATGTTGCAACCATCTTTGATTGACATGCATAGCTCATTAGGAAGATATAAATATGGAATTTAGAATTTGAGCTATATTACCATTTGTAATATTCATTCAATATTGAATGTTAAATTTATTAAAAATGATTTAAACACATCGGTGCACCTTTTTTGACAATGCATCGTCTAGATTGATATACACTTCTAACAAATACATGGCTGCTCCTATGAATACTCACATTGTAAAGTCATGCTTTCTAGTCCTCATCAGTGCACCATAAGAGTGAGGCATGTGCCTTGCCAATGCAGTGTGCTATGTATCTCTGATAACATCATATACAATGTATATAGTCATCACTAATGCATTAAGTTGCATAATAAATTGAATTTTTTTAATGAATGCACTAGTTGGTCTAGACACGAGTGCATGTAGTCATTGATTTCGTTACATGTGGAATAATTGGCATACCATCATTGCACGGTGTTGCTAGTCCTCATTAGTGCATCATAGACAATAGGAATATACAAAGTTCTAAGTAGTGCGCCAAAGTGAGAAATTAACATCATTGATGGCATGCTAAGTCATCCACACATGCACCACCATCTTGAGGCATACATTTCTTATGTTTAGCAATGAGCATTAAATAATCCCTAACACCAAATAATGGTGCTACCATTCCATGTCAATACATTGCATATTGTAGGCACATACAATTTTTTCAATTCATTGCACCAATGTGAGTGGGTAGAATCATTGATGCTGTGTTGATTCATCCATCAATGCACCGCCATTATAAGGCATACTTGCCTATGTTTCATGGTGAATGTGCATGAATATTTTACCCTAATAACAATGCTCCACAACACCTTGTAGCACGTTGAATAACATAATAAATTCATGTGTCAACCATTTTCAAATTGTTGATGTTATTATAATGTTAAGGAGCACTCCACATAGTGTGACCTATAAACACATCGTCAAACAATGCATGAATCTACAAAGGACCACATTGGTGGATTTCCTTTTTAAATGGAAAAAAGGAAATTTACAAACTAAAATGCCAAACATGTGAATTAAGTTGTAGTAAAGAAATTACTTGGTCTCATATCGGTCGTGGAGGCATGTTGCCACAAAAATGACAAATAATGTTTTTCTTTGGGCAAGGGTTGTGAAATATTAAAAATAAATTGGAATTCATGGTGGATGAAGATTTATGGTGAAATCAAGCAACTTAGAAGCATGGGACAATGGGGCATTCATATAGGGACAAAGTGCACTAGTGCTTGAAGGTCTTGGGAGCAATGGTGGGTAGTAGAAATGAGGAATCACTTTGGTATTTTTTTTTTAATTTTTTTTTATAAATAACCCTATCATGTGGTGCCTTGTATTATAATGCACTAGTGTGATTATAGGCATGGGATTCATTGATGATTTTTACAAAAAAATATTTAACCCTATCACAATGTGCCTTGTATCAAGATGCACCAATGCAATTGTATATTTAGTGTGCACCACGTGGCAATTGCTTTAAAAATAACTTGTTTTACAAAATTCAAATGTGGTTTGGTATTTATTTAACCTCATTGTGATGCACCTTGTACCATGACACACTGATGCATTTATAGTTTTAGCAAGCACCGCCCAATATTTTTGTAAAATAGACTTTTTTACAAATTCACAACTTATCATGGTGTGCCTTATATCTGTTGATGTTTGGACAACATCAGGAAGACATTCTCCCAGATTAATAATAATAATAAATAGTTATTATAATTATTAGAGACACATCCTTTCATGGATGGTCAACATATGTGTCTTTAGGTTCTTTATATATTTGGCACAATCATCATCGTAATAACAAACAAAATCATGAATCTCACATACATCATATATAATCCATCATATAATCTCATATACAATATTATCTCATATAAAAATTCAACATGGTATCAAAGTGGGACCGGGCTTGACTCCCTCACAAGAGGGCCCACGAAAATGAGAGTAGAGTAAAATGTTGGGAGTGTTTTGCTATTGAGGTTATGATAGGATCCATGGTTGTGATGAAAAATACTTGGAAATAAGCAGAAATGGCGCGCAATATTGTTGAGATGAAGTTGAAAGAGGGTGGTCGCGCCAAGTTTCAAATGGTCCAATGTTTGAAATAATAATAAAATACATTAAAAAAATTCCCTTTTATACTTTTCCAAATTTCGGGGGCGTGAGGAAGTGGTTTGGGGAAACCCACTTTTCACCCTGAAATGCACCTGGTGGTGCCACCTATCCTCGAACAAAAAACATGGTTTAAATTTTGGCCTGCTTTCCAAAATTAACCTCTGCGCAGTTTCTCCCCTCAAAATCATCCTCGACCGTTGATCTCGAGAGTTCGTGATCCACAACGTATCGGGCCCCATAAGCTTAGTGATATTGCGATATTTAGCTATTTCCTGCCATATTTAGCCCATTCCCTAGTTTATCAGGTTTCCAAACAGGTTTAGCATCTCGCTAGATCCTGAAATCTTGATTTCACATAAAAAAATTGAATGGTCACTAACATGGTCTCCAACTGGGGATGTTATCCTCTGAGCGAGGTAGCAAAGAATGCCAGACCAAGTGTCCTCCCATTGGGATTTATTTCACTCATGAAACTAAATCGATCAACATATTATTCACAAAAATTTGTTCACATAACTCAAATTATACTCAAAATAACTTAGGGCCTTCACTTCAGGCTTCAATTTCTGCTGATTTGATTTCAATTGCTTCAACTGAAAAAAAAAATGGTTATGCACAATGAAATGGAAAGGGAGAAAATTACTTTAAGCGAGATAATGCTTGAAAAACTTGTCATTCATAGGTCCTCCACCAACGAGATCTCCATTATGTTCCTGTAGCAGATAAGCATTATTTTCATGGTATTCCACAATTTTGAAAGGTCCCATCCATAGATGGTCAAATTTCCCATTCTTTCCTCTGTCTTCATTTTTGGAATCCCATTTCAACACCAAATCCCCCACTTTGAAATCATCTTCCTTAGTATGCCTTTCAAAAGACTTTTTAATCCTGTCTTGGTGTAATTGAGAATTGTTGAAGGTTTTTTCTCTTATTTGTTGGACATTGATTAATTAATTTGTCCTCCTTTGAGTGGCATCTGGTTCAACATCTTGCTCCTGTAGCAATATCATCATTGGAAATCCTAATGAAGTAGGAAAAATTGCCTATGTTCCATACACAATCTGTAAGGGTGAAGTGGCAATAGACCTTTTAGTAGTGATCATGTCAACCCATAGTGCAAGGATAAGCTTCTTGTGCCAAGCCTTTTTGTTATCTTGCAACAGTTTTTTGATAATTATGGTCAAACTCTTATTGGATGACTCTACCAACCCATTACCTTGAGGGTAATAAGCAATGGAATGGCCAAGAGTTGTATTGTAATCACTGCAATTTTTTTCCATATTTTTGGAATTAAATGTTGTTGCATTGTCTGTAATGATTTTGATTGGACAACCAAACCTAGAAAAAATATTGTTTTCCAAAAACTGAATGATAAGAATATCTCTGGCTTCCCTCATGGGGATTTCTTCAATCCACTTGGTGAAGTAATCTGTGGTTGTCAATACCCACTTGTCCTGAGCTAAGGACTGTGGATGAATTTCTCCTATGAAATTGAGGCCCCATATTCTAAAAGGTGCTTCAACAGAGATAGGCTTCAAAGGAAAAGGCTGCAATTTTCTCTTCCCATAAAAAAATTGGCATTCATGACAGCTCAAAACCTCTTTGTAAACATTAGAAAAAATGCTAGGCCAATAGAAACCTGCCCTCAATATTTTGTGCACATTGGTTTTCCAATAACGATGCCCTCCACAATCACCTTTATGAAACTCTTTTATGTTTTTTTCTACTTTTTCCTCCAGCAAACAACTCAACAAGATTCCTCCTAGATCCTTCCAATACAAAGAATGATTTAAAATACAAAACTTTGTTGCTTTTAGCTTCAAAAACCTGGCCTTGGTTTTGCTCAATTCAAGAGGATCCTGCAAATATCTCAACACATAAATAATTTCAGCATACCATGGGGAGTCAAGGAATTTTTGGGATACCTGAGGGACCTTTTATTCTTTTAAATCTACTGACAAATCAACAATGAAATTAATTCCCAAGAGCTCACAATTTTTCTGTACCATAAGATTTTCAAGTACCTACCCCTTGATCAACTTTGTAGGTTTTATCTCATGTTCATACTCCAACAACGCAACTATCCACTTGCCCCTTTTCCCCTCAGGATCAATTTGAGTTAAAATTTCCTTCACAGAACTGTTGGGCACATAAGCAATGGTACGAGAATGCATGATATAAACTCTAAACTCCTTTAGGGCCTTAACCAATGCATATTCCTTATTTTCCATGATATCATACTTTAATGGGGGATCCCTCAATGTCATGCTATAGTATTCTATAGGCCTCTCAAAATTGTGTTCATCTTTTTGTAATAAAACACCAACAATGATGTGCTCTGAGGCAAAAGAAAACAATATAAAGTCTTTTGCAAAATCGGGACTGGCCAACACTGGGGCCTTGGTCAATGCCACTTTAATATATTGAAAGTATTTTATGGCTTCATGAGTCCACTTTATCTCACTTCCTTTTTTGAGCATGTTAGTGATATGCTTTATGATTTCAACCAGGTTAGGGATGAATCTTCTCAAAAAATTTACTTTCCCCAAGAAAGATTGCACTTCTTTCTTGCTTCTGGGTGTGCCAATTTTTAGGATTCCTTCAACTCTGCTAGGATCTATCTTTATTCCCTCCTTTGAAATAATATGCCCAAGAAGCTTCCCCTCTTCCATGCCAAAATTATACTTCTTGGGGTTCAATGAAATGCCAAACTTCCTACATTTTTGAAAATCCCTTCTTAGATGTTTAAGATGTTCTTCATCAGAAACTGAATATACAGTGATATCATCTAAGTAAATAAGAATAAATTTATCTTTCTCATCAACAAAGGCTATATCCATAGCTCTTTGGAAAGTTTCTCCTGCATTCAAGAGCCCAAAAGGCATTTTGGCATACATGAAGGTGCTCCATGGTGTTGTAAAGGTTGTCTTTTCCTTATCATTAGGGTGTACCATGATTTGATTGTACCTAGAGAAACCATCTAGCATTGATATGTTTTGAGAACCAACCACTTTCTTTTGAATGTGATCCATCTTAGGTAGTGGGTAATTGTCCTTGAGAGATACCCTGTTCAGATTTCTAAAGTCTACACATAATCTGATCTCTCCACTCTTATTNAAACCATCTAGCATTGATATGTTTTGAGAACCAACCACTTTCTTTTGAATGTGATCCATCTTAGGTAGTGGGTAATTGTCCTTGAGAGATACCCTGTTCAGATTTCTAAAGTCTACACATAATCTGATCTCTCCACTCTTATTTCTGACAGGTACCGGATTTTCCACCCACTTAGAAAACCTCAGAGACACTATGATATTGGATTCAAACAAATTCTTTATCTCCTTTTCAATCAAGGGAAACAACAAAGGATTGACTCTTCTTAATTTTTGTTTGAAAGGTTTATGATCCTCTTTGATTGGAATCACATGTTGAATCACCTTGGTATCATAAACATTCAGATCTTCATAACTCCAGGAAAAAACATCAGAAAATTCTTTCATTAAATTGATATACCTTTGTTTGACCTCTGGGATAAGTGTCTTGGATAGCTTGATGACCTTGGGATCCTCCTGAGTCCCAATGTTGCAATCTTCAACATCTCCATCAGTTGCAGTAATTTTAGGACTCTTGGCCACATCATTGTCGTCAAAGAGTTTTTCGAATGGGACCAGGCCTTTGGGAATGATGTTATTTTATAGCTGCATTATATCCTTACCAACAATCTGATTCTTGAAATATCCATCATTTGCGAACACAACCACATCTTCTTCTTCACCACAATATTCCTCATCAATATTCAAATTTGCAAATTCACCATCCATCTTAAGGAAACTTTCTATTTGTTTGTCATGTTCGAAAACTTGCCAGTACTTAATGTTATCAGGTACTATCAGTCTGTGATTTAACTCAATCTCATATCTTTTGTTAGGAAAAAATAGAATTTTGAAAACCGAGGCTGAAGTAGCCAGAGCATCAACAATATGATTCTACCCCCTTGGAATCACTAAAAGATTATACTCCAGAAATTATTCAAGAATATCAAGCACTATATTCCTATAGGCTCTTAATCTAGAATGATTTTCTTGATATATACCATGTATATAATTTATAATCATCTCAGAATCTCCATGTACAACTATCCTCCTAGCACCCCTTTTTTTCAAAGTCTTCAATCCCAACACTAATGCCTCATATTCAACCATGTTATCTGTGAAATCAAAATCAAGCTCATAAGAACAAAGTTTGGTACCTGATTTGGGGGGTTAATCCACACACAAGCCCCCACTCCTTCTCTACTGAAAGCTCCATCAACTATAATATTCCACATTTCTTTTTCTCCTTTGTTTTGCTGATCTGAAAATTTCTATGTTTGTTGATCAGGTTTGTCTTTGATAGCCATATCAGTCTTTGGCAACTCCTCTTCAAAACTCAATCATTAAGGAAAATAGAAGAACCAATCTCAGTTCCACATAATAAATGGGATGGTTGTTTGACTGGGATTTGTTACTGACCATGTATTTGAGTAGTACTTCCTTGTACAACCTCCTATCTTGAGCAAAAACAAGGATAGTGGCATATGACATACCCATTTGCAAAGTCCCTTTCAACTTTGCATCCCATGACCTAGATAACATCATGCCAAATTTAGGATGGATATCAACAACCACCACATCCATGACCATCTTTTTTGCTGGAATTTGAGACAAAGACACCACCAAATATTTGATTAGGCCCAAGCATTTCAACTTCCTTGAATCAAAGGAGAAAGAATCTTTGTAAGGCCGTGTAATGTCCAGGCCCAATTGGTCCATGACTACCTTGGGAATAAGATTATGGGATGCTCCTAAATCCAACATAGCATTATTCAAAGTCATATCATGAATATTCAGACTAACATAGAAAGGAGGTACCTCATCAACCTCACTATTCTCCTTTACACGTGGTCCAAACAAGATGGCAGGATGATCATCTTGTATATTCAAAGTATCAGAAGTTTCATCCATATTGAGCATCTTAATGATTTGATTTCTATATTCACTATTCTTTATCAACTCATTGAATGGAATATAGATTTTAATTTTGGCCATCTCACTTTCAAAGTTAAAGGAAGAAGAGGTTTTTTCTACCTCTTTGATGACTGTCTCCTTTCTTGGTTCATGTACTTTCTTTAGAGGTTCTTCCTTCTGCTTCCCTTTCTCCACAACATCTTTTGCAAGAGAGTCCTTCTTAGGCTGACTTGAGGAAGGTGTATTATTTTAAGATTCTCTAGTAGGATTTCCCTTTGGAGGGTTTGCAGGCATGTTTTTGTTTCGAAGATTATATTGTTTCTAGAATTTCATGATGGCATTATACAACCTTGTCTGATAATATTCCTTTTCCACTGACAACCTTTCATCATTCTCCCACATGAATATTTCATTTTCATCCATGAACTGATCATGTTCTTATTTAGTCAAAAAAACTTATGTTTCATCACCATCACAACAATGCATATTGTCTTGAAAAGTTCCATCAAAATTTTCATTTACATAATTATTTTGAAAATGAGGTCTTGTTTGCTGATCACCCCGGCTCCTCTAATATCTTTGTCTGATTTGTGGAACTACTGGTCTCCTTTGATTCCTGGGTGGAACATCAGCCTGCTCTCTGGCATTAGGATTATTATCTAAAGACATCCTCTCCATGAGTTTATCCATGGTATTCATCATCAACTCAAACCTCTCTTATGTTGACTGTGAGGTTGAAGGTTGTGCCTTATCTTGAACCTTGTTCATGTCCATGTCAGAATTATATTTGATATTTCCTGAAGCCATTAGATTTACTTCAACTTATATTGCATCACTCATCATATCATCTAGTGAAGTGGATATTATTTCCCTTAACAAAAAATCAAAATCACTTTCAAAGGAATCAACATATCTAAACTGAGCATCTCTAGGAGGAGGTTTTACTTCAGTAGGAATTGAGTTGTAGACTTTTTTAAATATAGCTGAAAACTCTTGTACTGTTTTATTAGGTGACCTTCTCATGTTGTTTAATTGGGTTAGCAATTGAAGGGGATTTTTCTTCTCACTCCACTTTGCAAAAAAACTTGTTTCAAAGGCTTCAAAGTTTATGATACTTGGTGCTGGGAGAGCTCTGAACCATTTTTTGACTTCTCCTGCAAGACTTTGTGCAAATAACCTCATTTTAGCATCTTCATAATCTACTTCTTCTAGGTCCACAAAATTATTGAACCAATCTAAGTGTTTTTGGGCTGACACATTGCCTTCAACATCATACAACTTAATCCTGTGATTATATTCCTGGGGAAAATCATGTAACTGAGCAAGTAGGACAAGAGGGGAAAACCTAGTTGCCATGGCTGCAGTAAGAACATGAAGTGGTTGTTGGTTCTGAGTAGGAATCACAAGAGGTTTACTAGAGGCAACTAAAATTAAATCTTGGACTCATCAAAGATGATTTTGTTCAAACTAGACTCGGATTTAGTTATGAACAAAGTTTGCTCAATTTTTGAATCAAAATCAAGGTCTTCAATGATTTTCACTCAATCTTTGGGAAAAGATAGATATCTATCTAGACACAAAATTGGGCGTGTTGGCCTTTCTTTTCTCTTGTGTACAATTTTCTCAGGATTAGACACAAGGATTATTGCTTCTGGGTATGGATTTCTCCTGGTATGAATTCTCTTGGGAGCCAAGATTTCTCACTCAAACTACTTTATGCTACTAGTCTCTTTATAATGGAGTCACCAGGGTAAATTTATTCTCAACCAATAAGTTGTTTGATTCATTGTCACCCTCAGGAATCAAATCTGAAGCTTTAAGTCATTCTTTTCCCAGGGAAGATTTCACTTTCGGTCCCCAAAAACGATGCCAGAATGTTATCACTCTGTAAATTTGTTCGACTGATAAAAAAAAACAACAAAGGTAACCTGCAAACCAACTTTAGAGTTGGGTACTAGCCTGCTCAGCTCAAAGATGGCTCTCTCCTGACACTTGGTCTTTAAAAAATGAATTTTCTTTAATAAATCAATGGCTAGGTTTTGTTGTTTTGAAGAGTTTTTATAATTTTGCTGGCAAGGAAGAGGAGGGACACTTAGGGCTATGGAGTCAATTTTTTGAAAACAAATGGAAGCATTGGCTAGTCTGTAGAACTCTCCAAAGTATAAAGGCTAAATGAGGCGATAAATCTGAGTTATAAATTGTAAATTTTACAGAGTGTAAGAAGAAGGGAAAAACATATAACTATATCAGAGCATTAACTAAATGAACTTTGATATTAGTTAGGAAGAACTTAACACAATTTAAATTGCTTAAGAAAAGAGCATCACAAGATGAATTATGGGCCTTTAACTATCCAATTTAAACAAAAGACAATTAAAATGGAATTTAAGCATACAGGAAATACATACAAAGAGAGGAGACAAAACTTAGATCACCACCATTAGAATCTTTTCTTGGAAACTGCAAGAATTCTGTATGTGTATTCTATTCAGCTTCAAAAAATTACATTCAAGTTCCAAATAGCTAAAATCGTGCCCTTGCACTTATGCCAACCTCTAATACATTTTGAACTCCTAATATTTATACAAGTTGAGTTCCTTCGGTTTGAAACTGATTCCAGTGATTAAAATGAAACATTTTGGTTTTGCAACTGATTACAATAATTACAAGGCACTGTTTCAGTTTGAAACCGATTACAATAATTAACAAGAAAACGCTCCATGATCCAGATTCTAGCTCTTTTGGCATTTCAGTTTCTTTCATCGCCACCTATTCTGCTCTGGTCTTCCACGTGATCTTCCATCTTCAGTGATATCTGGACATCATCTACTAGACCCTAGAAAATGCACTTTGTCTTACCGAGCCGTACTATCTCCTTCCATTGCAAGTAAGAAGGTATATCATAATCTATCATTTCTTTGATCATGATTTCCAAGTCAATGCAAGAAGCATATTAAATGACTGGTAGTCCAAGTTTGATTGCTTTGAACTAATTCATAATCTCAAAGTCTGTAATCATATGCTCAACTAATGTGGCTCCTTTCAGATTTTCCTCCAGGGTTTCGAATTTGGAGTGATCCATTATGCACTGAGTGAGGCGAGCATTGTATTATTCATGATTATAAAATTTTCATTTTCCATCCCAAAATGGTGGGAGGACTTTCATAAACAGTTCTTCAAACAAATCCTTGAACTCTTGCACACTTTGCTCCATTTGTTTTGCCTTGGTTTGGACTGATTTCAACAGGTTATGTTTTGCAATAATCCTCCTGGCCCAAATAACCAATGTAGTTATCTCTTTAACTCCAATAGTCTAGAGGTCTGCAATAGGAATGGATTTGAGTATATTTATGGAGTTTTGGGCCCATTCTGATGGTTTCTTTGCTAAAGTTTCATTCACAACAATGCACCTGCTTCTGGCTATGATGGCTATGTTGTCTTTATCATTAATGAAATTCAAATATACTTTGAACTTGGCATCTTCAGCAGCTATAGAGTCCCATATGATATGCTTGGCCCCTTGCAACATGCCTTTGCCTCTTAATCTCATCTTCAATTTATCTATCCTTTCCTACAAAAATTCATTCTCCTTTTGAAACTGAGCCATTCTTTCATCCTTTGTCTGCATATCCTTCTTCAATTTCTCTATGCTTCCTCTTATCCCTTTGATTTCTCCTTCTTTCAGGATAACTTGTGACATAGCCTGGACAATTCCTTCAGTGTTTGGCCTAGCTTTTGCAGCAGGAGGTACAACTACAACCTTGATTAGAAATTTTGTCTGCTCTTGTGACCACTTCACCTTTTCTCATTCTAGTTGCAACACCCTAGCCTTGTATTCCAATGCCTCTTGATGAAGTGTTTCATTTTCTTGTTCTAGAGCAACCAATTATGTTGTCTGTGGATGCTCAGTAGCAGACATTTTCAATTTCTTCTTCAAACTTTGAATTAATTTATCTTTCTCATCCAATGAGGATTTCACCCCTTGGGGGCCTTCAAATTCTAGCCTCTTGACCTGATTCTTCCAAGCTCTGCTAGATGCTTTTTCTTGCCTTAACTGCCCTTCCAATTTAAGATGACAACTTTGAATTCTTCAAGATTAAACTCAGGTAATCAAAATACAACATATAACTGGTATTCTTATGGAATTTGACCTTGTGTAGAGCATTGATGTTGTCATACCTTCTATTTATATCAGATGCTTTGTCTTCATCTGTAACTACAATGTTAAAGGTC
This sequence comes from Picea engelmannii, assembly GCA_009831015.1. Taxonomy (NCBI): domain Eukaryota; kingdom Viridiplantae; phylum Streptophyta; class Pinopsida; order Pinales; family Pinaceae; genus Picea; species Picea engelmannii. Next base: position 219,429 of record ML808467.1, read on the forward strand.
CTATTTTCAACATCCCTTACTGTGAACAAAGAATATTTATGCTGAGAAATATGTTCCACTTTAGGGACTAAATCCCTCATCTCACCCAGAGCTATGTTTCCCTTCTCAACATAATGTTTTTCCAAATCTTCTTTAGATTGATAAGATGCCTCAGATGTTTTATCAAAGATATGTTTCTTGCTGCTAAAGGTTCTTGAGCCACATTCACTTTGGAGTTTCATTTTCTTTTCAACCTCTACAGTGCTAGTACCACTTTCCATCATATCCATATTTACTTGTTCTCTAGGCTCTTCCTCCTCTAAATCCACTATCTATGGAGACTGTGTAATCTTCATATTCTTAAGAGTTGTATGTTGATCATTGGTGCCCATGGCCTATGAATTGCTTCTTTTGTTGTATACACTCATTATAGTAACTTTGACTATCAATTTCTAAGAAGCTTGTTGTGTTTGAGTTTATTGTAGGGTTGCCTCCACTTGTTGTGTTTGAGTTTGTTACAGAGTTGCCTCCACTTGTTGTGTTTGAGTTTGTTGCAGGGTTGCCTCCACTTGTTGTGTTTGATTTGGTTTCAATATTGCTTCCTTATCAACACGAACTTCTAGGTTTTCCAGCTTATCAAAACCCTCAACCTGTTCATGCTCATAAGGGGCTTGTTTGTTCATCAATCTTCTCTTGGATATTATTTGGTGTGGATCATATCTTCTTCCTTGTAGATGTGCAAAACCAAACTCTTTGAGATTTTCTTGAATCTGAGATAAGAATGATCTAGTTTTGACAATGAAGGGGCCAATGATAAAAGGGAACTTGAGGTTGGAGGCTTTGCACAACTTCAGGAAATTCTCTGTCTCAGACATAATTCTCTTCCTGATGAAATAAAGGGAAAAGATTCTGGGGGTTAGAAAAATAGGCAATATATAGGGGGATTCATGACAACCGTAAACCCAGATTATTGTTGAGTGCATGAATAGTAGCAAATCCCCCACTCTGTTCTCTATATTTGGTTGTAGATAGCTCCTCATGTCATCCAAAACTCTAGGTAGGCTGGTGTTGAAAATCAAGTTGTAAACTCTGGACATGACTTTGTTTATGAAGATACACAATGTAATCCTTTTGCACTCAGTTGATACAAATGCTTCTTCAGGAAATTCTCTCTTATTGGTTTCCAGGAAAATCTTCAGTAGATAGGTGTAGTATCTGAAATGTCTTAGAGAGGGAAAATTCACTAGTTGCTTATGGATATTATCAACTATGAATTGATCAAAACTGATGCGGACATACATACCCAACTCTCACTTAAAAACGTTCAAAAGGAAACCGAGCATGACTTCAACCACATGTTTTTCATTATCTAGACCTAAAAATTTAATCAAAAGGGAATAGACCCATTGGACTTCAATAACCATTATACTCACATTCATTGGAAAACACAGACTCTCTGAAAAATGTTATGGTTTGACAATTGTTTGCAAAAACAGATCTCATACCTCTGATGGACATTCTCTGTATACCCTAATTAGATTTTGTTCATTGAAAGGTTCATAATTTATGGAAAAAGACTTTGGTATACCAAGGGAATCTTGAATTGACAAACTCTCTACCCTACACATGACCTCAGACCCTTGTTTATTCACGACGACTCTTTCTTCATGTGAATATTGTTTGGCACACCAACCTATAAAATCGGGAAAATGGAAAGTGATTTTGACCACATAAGGGACTATGGTGGCCTGGACTGCTTCAAGGAACGATATACACCTTCCTACTTTATCGGACAGGTTGCTTCTGGACACAAAGATGGGAGAAATGGTGATTTTAGTATGAAAAAATGTTTGAATCTCTGTTAATTATAGCTTCTTCATTCGCCATAGGATCTTGTTATGTTACTGAGGTTATGATAGGATCCATGGTTGTGATGAAAAATACCTGGAAACAAGCGGAAATGGCGTGAAGTTGGTGTATCGTTGAGTTGTAGTTGAAAGAGGGTGGTCATGCCAAGTTTCAAAAGGTCCAGTGTTCGAAATAATAACAAAATACATAACAAAATGCCCTTTCATACTTTTCCAAATTTTGGGGGCGTGAGGAAGTGGTTTGGGGAAACCCTCTTTTCACGCTAAAATGCACATGGTGATGCCACATATCCTCGAATGAAAACCATTGTTTAAATTTTGGCTCTCTTTCCAAAATTAACCTCCACGCAGTTTCTCCCCCTGAAATCATCCTCGACCGTTGATCTCAAGAGTTCACGATCTTCGACGTATCGGGCCCCATCATCTTAGAGATCATGCCATTTTTAGCTATTTCTTGCCATATTTAGCCCCTTCCCTAGTTTATCGGGCTTCCAAATCGGTTTAGTGTCTCACTAGATCCTGCAATCTTTATTTCACATAAAAAATTTGAATGGTGACTAACAACTACATATCTTCTTCTCAATCTTTTTCTAGCCATTGCCTACATGAGTACCCCTACCACATGATGATACTTATATCAACACCTTTTTCAGATTCTTCAACAAGTATTGTATTCTTTACTAGCATATAGGGTAGGTTCTATTCCTCCTGCACAATGCATCTATCTGTACCGAATGCATATTTTATGTAGGGTCAACCCCATTCATTAGTGACATCATACCTTTCCAACTGCTTAAAGGTGTCACTCACAAATGGTAGATCTTACCTCTCCATGGGTGTCCTAGTTAGTACCTCACTGACATTTTTGACACACATGTTGCAGTTTCTCCATAGGTTTGGAAGCCCCCTTTAGTCCCGCCATGTCTTTGTGTTGAAGCATCATGACTTCCTCTCTATCTTTTTCTGGCTAACTCATCGTTCGGGGCTTCCAAACTTTGTTGAGTTGTAATTTCATTGCATATTAACAATCATTCTTTTAGGCCTAATGTTGGCCCCAACTTCGTCTTGTTAAAATAATTGCTTATGCATTCCTATCAGCGGCCAACCTTGCAATTTATTCTTTTGCAACTCAACACCTTAACCCTGGAGGAAACATTCCTTGAGTGTCCTTATCTGACACATGCTTCCTTACATTGAGCATAGGTATGTTCCTTGCACTTTGGAACTATTTTTTTTGCCTGTGACACTCATTTCCTCCACTGTACTACAACATTATTTTATTCCTTTTCAGGATTTAATAATATGAAAAAGACAAAAAAGTAAAAATAAAAACAAAAAGAGGTGGAAAGTGTCTATGACTTTTGCTGGCATCCATCTTGTCTCCCTTGAACAAAGTGCAATATTTGAGTCAATGTCTCAGTATTTTGGGTTTAGTATGGTTTTATAAGACTCTTTCTCATTGTTGAGTATAATCTCCCCCGGTTGGTTATTCTTCCAACCATATGGAGCATTTGTGGATGCCTCTTGTATCACAAATGTATCCCAGTTTATAGTCATGCTGCCTAAGTCACATAATATGTCGTGATTTTGTTCAAGGGAAGTTTCATCCTTATTCAACCATTCAACAATAAGTATCTGACATTTCAAGTTAGCCCTCCTGAGTCTGTCAAGTTCATCTCATTATTACAAGTATCTATGTCTCTTACTCATGCTAGTATAGAAGGTCCCCATTGACTTCTTTCTACTGGGTTTGCTCTTATCGAATCCGACACATTACTCTGAGAGTATGACCTAGAGTAGCACCCTGGGCCTATTTCCATTATTTATATGTGACCTTGTGCTCAATAGATGAAAAACCATGATTGGTAGTTGACTGAGTGGTTTCCCTTGTGTTCGACATCAACAACAATCATCACACATAGGGATTTTTGTGGTACCTTGGTTTCCATTTGACCCCATTGGTGGATTCCTCATCTTTGTCAGTAATATTCATTATTGGATACTATTAAGAGAGTCTTTGTCATGCTCTATTCCATCTGGTGCATGACATATTTGTACCTCAGTGTGGTCCTTACAATATGTTTGTCCAATTCCTTCCAAATATTTGTCCTTTTGCTACCCCTCGTGCTAGATGATGGAGGATGCCTTAATTCGTTCCTTCCAACGGATCTCTTCCTATGGAATTCAAAACATATTTCTCTAGGATAAGGATCTAGAGTCATATTTGGTACCTTGGGTCTTGCAGTCATCAATGGCAGGTTCCTCGCTATTGATAGTGGGAATACATCAATGTCCCATGCTCGATAGATTCTACCAGGTGTTCAACATCATCTCATTTATTCACACTTGTTAGATTGTACCATGGTGGGTCATCTTGTGTTTGTTAAAGATGTACATCAATGATTAGTAGTCAAATGGCGTCTCACTGTGTTCAACCCAAGAACATATATTCACATAGTGTAGACTCATACCGCGATGGATTGTTTTGAAGACTTCGGGTGAAGTACGAGCATCACATATTTTGTGCTACTACCTGACACATATTGCACCACCCCATAGACATTGGTACTTGCAAAGGATCAATTTGTTCACTTCAATGGTCCCATATATCATCTGCTTTTATTTTTGAGACATAACTCCATTGTTTATCTATTCGTGGCTATGATCTACTTTGACATGGATCCACTCTGTATTCCTCGTGGCTATGCTTGCTACTTTATATATATCACATGGATCCATTGTGTATTGTTCATGTCCATAGACATTAGTCATAATTTCATATATATTCCATGGATACACAATGTACTTGATTTGGCGACCATGCTTACATCATTCCTTGGCATGGGTATGCCCGACTTGGGAAGATAATACTCTTACTTGATCTCTGTTGATGGTTTCTGTTATTGGATTGATCTGGATTTATGAGAGGAATGAGATGAATAATAGACTGAATACAATAACATAGAGATAGTAAGAACAAGAACAAATATCCAGTGAACAAAGACTTATAATGAATAAATAAAATAGGCTGAAACTGTAAAACTGTAGAACTGAAAACAACTTGCTCGAATAGTGGTAGCTATCTTTGAGAAGAGATGTGGCTGCTACGTGCATATGTCTGAGAAGAATGAATACAATGAGGCTCCATAGGCCTTTTTAAAATTAGTCATGAATTCCAAAATCTTATACATCCAAAAACCTAACCCTAGGAGATGAAACGCCAAAATTTATGTGGGCCCTGATGGGTAAGTTGGTACCTCAACTTCCCAAGGTCGTAAATTTTGCATACGACCTCCATTTTAGGTGTGTGATAGCCCATTAGAAAGGTATTTTCAAGAAATACACATTATGCCATCAAAATCTGACTCTATCTACAGTTTGAATGTGGCAAGCCAAAAAACCACTATTTAGGGACCCAAAACAACCCTAGAAGTACAAAAAGATGTGCTGACATGAAAATTCAAAAATAATTCAGTTGGATTAGGTCGGCGGACACCAATATCCACCTAGAAGATGTGTAGGGTTTCAGACAACCCCGAAAGTGTAGAATCCACAATTACAAAGAAGTACAAAAGAACGTGTTGAACTAAAAAATGTCAAGAGGAGCCAGTTGGAATAGGTGGCTGACCACCAATATCCACCTGGATCAGTCCTCCTCCCTTAGGAAGAAATGGTCTCCATTGCATTGAGTTACCCCATTATATGAGGAAACTTATGTTGAATTTGGCTCTGGGTGAGCCATTTTCCTTGGTGTAGGAGTTTCCCTCCTTGACAACCTGATAAAGTTGAATCCTCTGCTGGTGAGTGCCCTTGACCTATGTGTCCACTATCTAATCAGTGGATGCCTATTCCATGCAATTAGGATTGAGATCTGTTGTTGTCAGTTGTTCTGCAATCTCTGAGGTGTCCAATAATGGTGGAAAATATGGTTGAAGGAGGTCCACAGTGAACACTGGGTGCAAGCCAAGGAAGGGTGGAGTGTTGATCTCAAAATCATTTCTACCCACAACCTCGGTGATAATGTAAGGCCCATAGCAAAGTGGGAGGAGCTTTTGATCGGGCCCTGCAAGGTTCTCTTTTTTCAAATGTAACCACACCTTATCTCCCACCTGAAATTGGTGTGGTACTCGATGTTTATCATGGCGTTGCTTATACTTAACATTGGATTTCTGCAAAATCTCATGGAACTATTGGTAGATGTGCTGAATCCGCTCAATGAACTTGGTGGCTTTGTCTGCCTCAGAATAAATATGTGAAGAGTATTCCTGTGTGGTTGCAAGACGTAGTGCAACATCAGTGGGACCCAAGGGTTGGAATCCCAACCCCACATGAAATGGGCTATGCCCGATGGACCTATGGAGAGACCTGTTGTAGTTGTTCTAAACATAGGGAAGACTCTCATCCCATGTATCTGGATGCTTAGATTTGTACATGTGGAATATGTGCACAATAATCTGATTGACGACCTCTGTCTAGTTGTCGGTTTGGGGGTGGAAAGAAGTGGATTTAGTGAGCTTGGTGTCCAACAATGACTGAAGAATCAACCAAAATGTGTTGAGGAACATGTTTTCCCAATCATAGATGATGGTCTATGGGATCCCAAAATGGACCCACACTCATTCGAATAAGAGCTTGGCAGTATATTCCATTGTGATGCTCTTCTTGCGAGATGTGAGAATGGCCATCTTCGAAAACTGATCAACTACCACAAATACACAATCATTGCCTTTCTTGGTGGACGAAAGGCCAGAAATGTAATCCATCGAGATGGATTTCCAAGGCCTATTGGGAGTAGGAAGAGGGGTGTATAATCCTTGCTTTTTTATGGCTAGTTTGTTAATGGCACAGGCAGTGCAAGATCTGATATACTTGTTGACGTCTTGCCGAAGTTTTGGCCAATAAAAATGTTTTTGTAGAACAAACACAGTTTTCTCCATGCGAAAATGTCCCGCCATCTGACTGTAGTGAGCGTCCCAAATCATCTTTGCAAAATCTCTTGCAGGAACAAAGAGATGGAACATATGGCATAACGGTCTGTCCTGAATGTGGAAATCAATGAGATTCATGCATGTACCCAAGAGCTGATAGGTGGTGGCGATGTCCATATATTTCTAATAAAGTTGGGGCCACTTAGATGTCTCATGCCCACAAGAATGGAGAACAGTGATGAGTGCAGCCACGGGAGGTCAACCAAGGCAGTCAATGACACAATTTGTGGTCCATCTCTTATACTTGATGTTGAGATGGAATTGTTGCAGGTAGGTTGACCACTTCTGATGGTGGTCATTCTGTAACTTCCCTTGTGTCTTTATGAACTGCAGAGGCTTGTGATCAATGTGGATGATTGTCTCCTTTTCCAGAATGTAATGTTTCCATTGACGACAGGCTTGTATAATGGAATACATTTCCATGTCATAGGTGGGGTATTTCCAGATAGTATCTGAGAGTGTATCACTATGGTATGCTACCGGATGACCATGTTGAGTGAGAACTGCACCTACAACATAGTCAGATGCATCAGTCTCAATATTGAACGATTGTTGTAGATCGGGTAAGGAGAGTACTAGAGATGAGCACATGAGATGCTTCAAATCATCAAATGCTCATTGTTGTTCCTTCCCCCACACAAAATTTTCCCTACCACTGCCCTTGGTCACTTGGTTGAGGGCCCATGAAATATGGGAGAATCCCAACATGAATCGCCAATAGAAGTTGGAAAGTCCCAAGAAGCTTCAAAGCTTGGTCAGTGTGGTTGGGGCTGGCCAGTCATGGGTGAATTGGACCTTAGCTCGATCAACATGTACCCCATTCTCATCAACAATATATCCCAAGTATTGGACCTTTTTCATGCCAAAGGATAATTTTTCCAAGTTGGCATATAACTTGTGTTGTCGCAGAGTGCTCAAAACTTGTTGAACATGTTGCATGTGCTCCTCCCAAGTTCTGTTGAAGATGAGGATGTCATCCAAATATACCACTACAAAAGAGTTGGTGAAGGGTCTCAATACATCATCCATCAACCTCATCAAAGTGGTTGGTGCATTTTTTAAGCCAAAGGGCATGACCAACCATTTGAAGAGACCTTCTTTAGATTTGAAAGTTGTCTTCCATACATCAGTTGGTTCGATGGGAACCTAGAGGTAGCTAGACTTTAGGTCAATCTTGTTGAAGAACTTTTCCCCCTTGAGTTGGTCAAGAAGGTCATCAATTCTGGGAATTGGGTACTGATTCCTAGCTGTGATTTTGTTTAATTCTCTATAATCAATGCAAATCCGCCAGGTCCCATTTTTGTTTTGCACCAATACAATCGAGCTTCTGCAAGGGGAGGAGTTGGCTATGATGTGCCCCTTTTGAAGCAACTCTTGGATTTGACGCTTGATTTTTTCATTTTCCATCAGCGAGCGACGATAAACTGGTCCATTAGGTAGAGATGCACTAGGGGTTATATAAATTGGATGCTTGACTTGGTAGTGCGTCGGTACCTTGGTGGGTGAGTTGAATATGTCTATGTACTCTTCCATGATCCCATCCACTTACTTTTTCTGTAAAGAGAGGCTTTGTGTAGAGGACACAAATGTGGTGACGACCTTCTGCTTACTGTGAGAATGGATCACAAATAAGATTAACTTCCCAGTCTGTGAAATGACCTTACTGCATTGCTTAGCAGAGATTAAAGAAATAGCGGTAAGCGACGCTACCTATGGTATCCTGTAAAATTATCTACCCAAAGTAATAATAACACTGCGGGGTCTAGAATCGTACACAACATGTTGCTTCCACAAATATGGTTTTCCTAAAATAACATCACAAAATTCAAGGGGAGAAATATCATACAATACCCTGTCTTTGAAAGGATTGATGTCATAGGGTAGACAACATTGTTGGTTGATGCGTAGATCTCTTCCTTGGAGAAGCTAGTCGATGTTGTAGGGCTACGGGTGCGGTGTCGTCAACAGGTCCAACCTCTTGATGACCTCTACTGAGATCATGTACTTCTGACTGCCATTATCGACAATGAAATGAATCATAACCCCTTTTACCCACATCTGTGAGTGAGAGAGGTGTTCCCCTTCCTTTGGTTCTTCTGGTTCGCTTGGCTGGAATTTGGTGGTAGCAACAATGGCACAGGGTTCGAAATTGATAATCTACTTCCCTCCTTCTGGATTTGATTCAGATTCAGAATATTCCTTTGACTTGGAAGCTTTCATCTTGACCACCAGTGACTGCTTGGAGTGACATTCTTTGGTGTTGTGCCAATGGATTTTATGGTATTCACACCATTTTCCTGTGTCCTTGTTTGACTTCTCATTACCTTTATTTTGTTGCAACTTGGATTGGTTTTCTTGAGAGTGGCCATATTTTCTCTGTGCCTTATTTTGTGGGTTGGGGCTGCCTTTTACCTGCTTCGGATGTGGGGAGTTTGCAGATCCAAACTCTTGCCTCTTTTGCTTAAATTTATGCTCGATCTTGATAGCATACCTATAAGTCGTATCCAATGATGCGATGTCCAGAAACTCCATTTATGTTTGAATGTATCTATGCAAACAATAGTGGTATTTGAGTACTAGATGTCGCTCAGAGTCTTTTATACCCAATTTGGTGCACAGGGTATGGAAAATATTGGTGAAATCTGGTAATGTCTGGTCCCTTTCCTGACGCAGGGTGGCCCATATTGTGTACTAGTCCTCGTAGCTTCCAACATGGTAGTATTGTTCTTTAATGGAATCCCTGAAGGAATCCCATGTGGGGGTGACTGCAAATATTTCATATTTCGTTATGACCCTTTGCTCATAGTAAGTATCCCACAAGTCCTTAACATAGAGGATGCCTTGAGGAGTGAAAAAGTAATGTTTTCCATATGGGAAAAATCATGTACCAAAAAATACCCTTCGAGCAGATTCAACGATTTATCTACAACATATGCATTTATCAGTCCTTCAAATAATGGAATATCAAAATTTACCTATACCTTGAAGGGGGTTGCATGGTTTCTTGATGAAGATGTGTCTCATGTGGGCAGCTGCCAAAGGATCTGTGTAAAGTTGTCCATCATTTTGTTCCTTTTTCGTACAAGGGCTTCCTCGAGAAACATTTAAAAGGATATCCTACTCCATCATATTTATTTTCGTCCCCCATGGTTTTTTGTCAGGCTCGACGTGACCATTCTTGCAAAGGATCGACTATTTTGAGTCCCAACTTCTTGTACGTAGTTATTGGTAGGGGCACGCACGAAGAAAAATAAATGAAGAGCAGGCCGCTATGATACAACTAATCCGGATTTATGAGCGAAACGAGATGAATAACAAACTAAATACAATAACACAAATATACGAAGAACAACAACAAATATCCAGTGAAAAATAACTTCTATTGAATAAATAAAACAGTTTGAAATTGTAAAACTGCAGAACTGAAAACAACTTGCTTGAATGGTGGTAGTTATCTCTGAGAAGAGATGTGGCTGCTACATGCATCCGCCTAAGAAAAATGAATACAATGAGGCTCTAGAGGCCTTTTTAACATTACTCATGAATGAAAAAACCCTAAACATCCTAAAACCTAATCCTAGGAGATGAAACACCAAAAGTTATGTGGGCCCCGATGGGTAAGTTGGTACCTCAACTTCCTGGGGTCGTAACTTTTGCATACAACCTCTGTTTTAGGCACGTGATAACCCATTAGAAAGGTATTTTTGAGAAATACGCATTATTCCATAAAAATCTAACTTAGTCTATAGTGTGACTATGGAAAGCCAAAAAAACACTGTTTAGGGCCCCAAAACGGCCTTGGAAGTACATAAAGATGTGTTGGCATGAAAAACAGATTGAGAGTTTCTTCCTTGATTAGAGCTATGAATGAAGAGCTTGATCGGATTGAGAAGAACAATACTTGGGAGCTTGTTTCTAGACCCGAAGATAAGAATGTTGATAGTTTCTCTGATCTACAGATTCGGTTCTAGTACTTTTTCTTTCATTCCTTCTTGGTGGTCGATTTTCTTTCTTTGTTTCTGCAGAGTGGTTGTTGTCAATGATTGTAGATTTGAAAAACTTGATGGGTTCTGTATTACTTGGATGATAACTACTTGATCCTTCTTCATAGCCCAAGCCAACTTTCAACTTTGGATTCCTTTGATGATTTAGAATGGAAGTTAATTCTTCTAAGGCTTTAATACTTGACATATTTTGGTGATACAATGCCTTAAACTTCTCCATTTATTTTCTGGTTTTTACTATCTCTTCTTCTAAGGCTTCACACCTCACTTTCTTCTCTGATAACTGTTGTTTCGGAATGTCTTCTATTTTCTTTGCCTCTTCTAACTCCACTTTTAGTAGAGCAAAGTCTTTATCAGGTTTTTTATTATTCATTTTAAACTGCATCAACAACTGTTTTTGTTTTCTCTTCTTACATCTCAGTCTGTCAATTTCTTCCAAAGAACTGATTAAATCACCTTCCATATCCACCACAACTTCTTCATCATCTATTTCACCTCCTAAATGTTTATCATCAAGATCTCCCATAGCCATAAGCATAAAATCATTCACTTTGTCTTCACAGGATGAATCACTATCTATGTCTTCTGAGGAGTCATCATTGTTTGCACACCAACTTTTCTTTTTACTACATTTCTTAAATTTGTATTTATTTTCATCATCAGAGTTCTAGTCCTTTTTCTGGTGAGGACACTTAGATGCAAAATGACCTATCTTACAACAGTTAAACATTTGAAGGGGAGCTTTCCTTGATGTTTTCCTTATCCTTTCTTTAACCTTCTCACAAATTTTGCCTCAATATCATCTAATTCTGAATCAGTATTCTTGTCTACATTAAACGATGCTTCTCTAGTGATGGATTTATCGTTGCTAATTCTCATTTCATATGAAGTTAGAGTTCCTAGGAGTTGATCAATAGTCATAGTTTTAAGATCATTTAGTTCTTCTATTGCAGAGACTTTTGGATTAAATTTATCAAGCAAAGATCTTAAAATCTTATGAACTAAAAATGATTCTTCAATTTTCTCACCAAGACCCTTCATGGCATTCACAAGGTCTTCAACTCTTAAAAAATACTTGTTGATTGTTTCATCTTCATTCATCTTTAGTTGTTTAAATTTCAATCTATATGTTTGAAGTTTGGCATCTTTTACTTTCTTATTTCCTTCATAACTTCTAATAAGTTTATCCCACATTGCTTTGGTAATTTCAAGATGCATCACCTTTAAAAACTCAGCTTTGGCAAGTCCATTCACGATAGCATTCATTCCCTTAGCATTAAACCTAAATTCTAACTTATCATCCTTGGAAGCTAGCACAACAGGATTTACATATCCAGTCTCTACTACATCCCAAACATCAGCACCTAAGGCCATTAAGTATGTTCTCATTCTAATCTTCTAGAATGAAAAATTTGTTCCATCAAAGAGAGGGGGATTATTGGCTTAAGTCCCTTCATGACTTGTCATGTTTAAGCTTATAGATATACCTTTAAATAAAGGAACCTCGCTCTGATACCAATTGTTGAAAATACTAAGACAACTGAGAGGGGGGGTGAATCAGTTGTTACTGTGCTTAAACAATTTATGACTATTCAAAAAAAAATTAATCTCTTCCAAGTGACCATCAATATTATACAACATATGAACATGAATAATGAACATCAGTCATAATTAAGATATACACAGAGACATATTTTCACGAGGAAACCCATAAAGGGAGAAAACCTCTTCTTCTTCTTCGAATGATAGGTAGTCTTTTAAGTTATGTACATCATCTATGTTTGAGAAACAACTCAAAGTGAGGATACTACCTTTGTTTTACAAGATCCAACTTGTTGAGAGCACCAACTCTTTGGTTTCTCTAGCACCCACTAGAAGGAAGCATCAACTCCCTAAATGTTCCAGCACCAACTGGACTTATACAAGCACCAACTTGCATACATAAAACTCTGTATTTTCTCGAGCACCACCCTGCCACCCTGTTTTCTAGCCACAACTAGATGGAAGATACAACTTCCAATATTAAAGCACCAACTTGAATATCAGAGGACCACCCTACCTCCCTAGTTAAGAATAAATGATTGAATAACAAACAATGCAGGTGTCTCACTTCTTACCCCTTCTTCTTTGTTCTGCAATTCTTCTCTGCTTCTATCTGTTCCGCAATTCTGCTCTGCTTCAAATTGTTTTGCAATTCTTCTCTTGCTTCTATTTTTTTAGCATTTGTTTCACATTTATGCATTTCTACCTTTCTTACAGTTGAACTCATTTTTCACTCAGAACAACTAACTCCGCACAGTCATGGCATATCCATTTTTATGCCCACTCCCTCTTCAGTTACACCTCGAATATCCCAGGGAAAAAGCACCTCAGCAATTGAATCACCAACCATTCAAGAATCATGATTCAATTCAGCTAACTGAATCGTAACTGAACAGTTAATCATGAAGAGCAACAGTATCCCTTTGATCAACTTTCCAAGTATCCAACATCGTTGGATTACAAGCGCAGGGTATCGCGTTGATTTCACGATTTCGCATTTCGGTATTCTTGTGATGGGATTTCTCGACACTCCACGTCGCGATATTCGAAACTATGAAAAGAAAATAGCTTAGTTGGACTAGCTCCTTCCCTATTCGTGACCATCGGTGGTGACCTGGTGCTTATCCACAAAGCGCTTCATGATTTTCAACTTTTGTCGTGAGTCTCCTTGACTCCTCCAACTCCCATTATCCGAAACTCCAAAATGGATCCAGATCAACAGTCCACACTCTCCCTTTGACCGAGGACTCAAATTAAGTCATGGTTTCGCATATCATGAGTTTCCACACCACACTCTATTGACTCCTCCAATGTGAAAGTCAATGAAATTCTAATCGCTTGCCATGTGTCCTCCTTGACGATGGATGTTCCTCCTACTTTCGGGACTTTGTAAGCCTGCTTCATCTTGTATTTAAATATTGTGCTCCTTCTTCTGGATCCAACGATGGTTGGTCCTCATGATCAAATCCAACATCTGAGATTTGTTCTCCTCTTTTGTGTGTTCCTCCTATCTATATTCAGATCTGACGGTCATTGGGAATTCTGAGTGGGTGATCCAATGATCATTGTTTATCTTCACTGTTAATCTTGCCATGCCATCATTGCTGCATTGTTGATCGTGATGATCTCACCATCAATTTGTTGCATTGTTGATCATGTTGATCTCACCATCAATGACACGCATGTTTCCTGCATCTTCTATCTGTAAATATGCCAACATGGTGAACTTTCCTATTAAAGCTTGCTTGTGCAGAAGAAGCAATTTTCTCTTTGGTTCTAAAGAGGAAATGTCTAGTTTAGGAATGGCTTCCACCTTCTTAATGAACTTGTTCTACTCTAGACACTTTACATTGGTTGGCTTCAAGGATTTGATCAAAGAAACAAATTCCTCCTCCTTAGATTTAAAAGGGGTATCCATACAGTGAATGCCAAGGGAATTCACCTCGACTCGGCTTCTTCAAACCCTAAAACTTGAAATCTATCGTTACATCGACCTCAAATGTTAAGATATATCATGCTCTCTCTTATATTATTGCTATTATAGTTTATTTTTTTAGTTAATGATTATTATGGTTGGCTTTTTTTATTATTGTTATGGCTCTTTGTTTTCACTTTTACAAACTAATTATTTTTCATTTTAGTTTATTAGCGTTACATACATGACACATCTACATGCATTGTAGATTCACCTCGCTACTCTTTGTGCAATGAAATCATGTTTTTGAAATGGAGCATTGATGACCAAACTAGCAACGAGTGAACAAACAAATCAAAATGACATCTATCTTGGCAACACAAGAAAAGGTTTTCAATGTGGTTGTATATTCTTTTGGAGAGAATCCTTGAGAAACCAAATGATCTTTATGGTTCTCAGTATTTCCATCGAAAGAGAAAATGATTGTGTAGATCCATTTACATCATGAAAACAACATTATTTTTTAGTTAATGATTATTATGGTTGGGTTTTTTAATTATTTTCATGGCTCCCTTTTTTCTCACTTTTACAGACTAATTATTTTTCATTTTAGTTTATTAGTGTTATATAAATGACTCATCTACATGCGTTGTACATGCACCTCACTACTCTTTGTGTAATGTTATCATGTTTTTGAAATGGAACATTGATGACCTTTATGGTTCTCAATATTTCCATCAAAAGAGAAAATGATTTTGTAGATCCATTTACATCATGGCAACAACATTATTTTCTGGTGGAAGAGGTACCAACTCCCAAATACGATTTTTAATTAATGATTTGTATCATATGTCATATCATGTTCCGACTCTTTCTTACCACAATATTTTTCATAGGATGAGGGATTACATTTAGGCATGATGACCCTTAACATAAGAGTGAATTTAGCATGTTTATTCTAAGCACAAGTCTTCCAAGAATATGAAGCATCACAAGATCTAAACATATTTCCTAAAGGTTTTTTGCATCCCATTTGGGACACAAGGCCTAAACAATATAAGAATATTCAAGTGTACAAGGAGAAAATTAAAAAAACCCAACGAATTCTTACCTCATAATCATAATCTATAAAACATCTAAACTAAGAAACAATAGAAGATCAATACATGAAGCATTAGCAAAATTAGAAGGTAGAGGAGAAGTCGAACCAGTGCTAGTGGGTTATCTTCAAAAACAACATCCTTTCCAATGATTCTCTCTTTAGCATATAGATCATACAATAGGAATGGAGATAACTCCTCATTGTATCCATCGAATATATCTCGGTGACTCTTGTATTCTAATTTCTTCATCTCCCTGTCCAAAATAAGAGCCCAACTATTGCATTCAAATATTGTGAAGTGGACAACAATTTGCTTATGAACATTCATAATCTCTTTAGGTGTCAAATTCTTAGTAGCATTGGTAGGAATGTGATTCAAATCACCACCTTAACCCACAATTTCTAGTCCAATCCATTTCATTCAATGAACCAAAAAAACAAAAAGAAATATGCGTAGTCTAAACATTTGACTTTTTGGTGTTTTTACGCGCAAATTTTCCAATCAATTTTGCTCGAAATCCAGCCAAAAATTGTTGGAGCTCTAGATTTAATTGATTGATTCTGTATAATTTGAGTTCCCCAAGTATTTTTCAGTGTGTTGAATCCATTTATGCATTAAAAAAGTGCAATTTAAATAACAAAAAATGGTGATTTTACCAAGATTTATTTCGTTGAATTCTGGTGAAAAAGTTCAAAAGATCGAGCGCCAAAACAATATATAGAATATTCTTAAATATTTCATGAAGAGAGAAATAATAAAATATTGTACAAAATATATGAGAGCATGACCTTAATGTTTAATAATTGAGATTGCTTTTGACTAAGGAAGCAAGCTTAAAAATGGGATTGCTTATGATTAAGGTAGAAAGCAAAAAAATGGAGATTGCTTCCGAAAAAATAAAAAGCATTAAATGGAGATTGATTATTAGGAAATAAGACATCATTTATACAATTTATGAATAAAACAACGGAGATGAGTGAAAATAAATGTTAAAATTCCCATTGGAAATTTCCTCCGAGAAACAATAAATGTTAAAATTTCCGAGAGAAAACATAAAAAAAATCGAACCATTTCTCGATATGTGCGTGCCATCCTTGTGCAGGGGCCATGCTAATATTCTATGTATCATTCCAACTTTATGGGATGTCTCCAAAGAGATGACAACTCCTTCTAGATACTTGCTTGAAAGATTCCTACTCTATTTCATTGGAGGGATTTAAAGACTTCTTTAAGGGGTGGGCTGCATTTCTTGGATTCTTAGGAAAGAATTTTCAAAATGTCCATATGCATGACAAGTATTTCATTTGAAAGGGATTTTCTCATAGTGTAGGGCTTGCAAACGGATCCAACCCTCCATATTAAGTTATACTACCTCTGAAAGGCCCTTCTTCGGATTGACTTCTACACAAATTCTTACAAATGAATACATATTTCCTTTTGGCTCAAAACAACTGAGAGTGTTATTATGTGAAAAAAAACAAAGGAGGAGAGGTTATGTAGCAGCCATACATGCCACAAGTCCAAGGCAACTTCACAGAGAGTGCCTCTTTCTTTGTACTTGCATCATTTATCTTAGTATTGGGTTTTCTAGGTCATATATTGTGTTTATTTGTGGATGGTGTGAATTTATTTTATTGTTCTCTATTTTCCACATTTTATCTATTTCATGCATAAACAAAAAATCAATATCTAAATATTTTGGAGATCTAAAGTCAAAATAAACTTAATAGTAAAGATTTCAGTATTTTATTAGATTTGTTGCGATGAATTGTTCCAGTGGAATATCCATGATAGTTTATAGATCATATTCATATCAGAGTAGGTTTTTCTTTTGGGTGTTTGTGGGAAGTTGCATGATATAGGAATCAACTTAAACTGAAGTCCCAGAAACCCTTGCCATGGTGGATGAGTATGTTCATAATAACCCTTGAGATCCAACATAAGAGATATTTGAGTTGTTGGAAGTGTATGTTGTCGACTTTAGTCACAATATGAACCTCCTCATGGCGGCTATATCAAGCAAGCTCAAAATGTTTGAAGATGATGGAGGCTCGAACTTAGAGATCAGATCGGAGGGGAAATCGGGAGATCGAGAAGACTTAGGAAAGGAGTTGGAGAAAGAAACTAAGAAAGAGAAGTTGAGTTTGATGTTGTGAACCCGTCACAATAAATATTCAATATGGAAGCAAAAGTGGACACAAATCCATGCCAAGGAGAGATCGATGCATTAAAATTGAATCATTGGTTGCAAAAACTAGAAGTTTATTTCAACGTTCACCATATAAATGAAGGGAAAAATATTTAATTTGCTAGATTGAAGTCAGAGGTCCATGCTTTAAACTGGTGGGAAATCCACACATAAACACTTGGGTTGGATGATGGCCCGCCAATAACTAGGTGGGAGGAATTCAAAACCCTCATAAAGTCTCAATTCTACCTTATTGGGTATGTAGAGGACCAATGGATCTAGTTCCACTACTTCAGGCAGAGGTAGGGAAAAAGTGTATAAGAGTACATCACTACGTTCAAAAAGATGTCCATCATGTTGGGTATCTCTCCCAAGAACCCGTATGTACTCCTCAAGTATCTGGGGGGTTTACACAACCATCTACGAAAGCATGTGATGTTCTTCAATCCAAGGATAGTGGATGAGGCGTGTTTACATGCAAAATACCTCGAAAGCATAAGAAAAAAGAAAGGGAAACCAAGTGGTTTGAAGCAGAAAGAACACCATAAAGCTTCTAAGGAGGGGAAGCAGAAGTGGAAAGGGGGAAAATATAAGAAGGAAACAACCAATGTACAACATAACAAATATCCTAGCAACCATTGCAATCATTGCAACATTGATGGCCACACCAAGGAAAAATGCTAGAAACTACATCCATAAATGAACTCAAAGAACCGCAAGAAGGATGGAAAGAAAAAGAACATTCTAGCCACAAATTTGAGCAATTAGGTTGAAAGTAGCTTGGATGTGGATGAAAATGTTGTCTACACATATGTGAAGAAGTAGGTGACTTTGAGTAGCCTTCATCACCAGGAATACAATGAGATAACCAAGCTCTTCCACATCAAAATTAAATTCAAGAAGCCAAAGATAGATGCTTTGTTCGACTTTGATTCACAGACTAATCTCATAGTAGCGGATCTGGTCAACAAGTTTGGATTGAAGGTTCACAATCATCCTAGCCCCTATGCATTTGATCGGGTAAATAGGGATGCACAAATAAAGGTAACAAAACAGTGTAAGATTAAATTTGTTGTAAGTGTTGATTGTATCAATGAAGTGGAATTGGATGTAGTACCCGATGTATGTGGAGTAGTGTTTGGAACCCCCTACGTGTATATGAGGGACACAATATTCATCCAGAGAGCCAATCAGTACTTACAAATCAAGGATGGTAAGTCCTATATCATCAATTCACATAAAGGAAAGTCAAAGGTCTCACTAGTAAGAAATAAGTTTTTCTTTTCTTAAGAGAAAATCGGTCCAATGATGAGTCAATGAGAGTGAGCGCATCCCTGGAGGGGTGTACTAAAGAGTATAGACATTAGTTGGAGGAGTTGTTACATGCATACAAATGAGTGATCCAAGAGCCTAAAGGGATACCACCTAAGAGGGAAGTGGAGCATGAAATCCGATTATTGTGAGACTCCCCCTTACTGAATATTGTGATGTATAGACAATCTATTCTAGAAGCAAATGAGGTAAAGAATCAGTTGTAGTAGTTGTTGGATTAGGGTGTGGTTCGACCAAGTACCTCACCTTGTGGGTCACTCATCATAATTGTGCCCAATAAGGATGGGACTTGAAGAATATGTATCGATTACAAGTATTTGAACAATATTACATTAAAGAATTGGTACCCTCTGCCAAGGATTGATGATCTATTGGAACAACTACATAATGGCAATTACTTTACTAAGATATATTTGAAATCATGATATCACCATGTACGAGTCAAAGAAGAAGATACCTGGAAGACTACCTTCAATACAAGGAAAGGTTTGTATGAGTGGTTGGTTATGCCATTCGGTTTATGCAATGCAACAACTACACTTATGAGACTAATGAATGATGTTTTACGCCCTTATCTAGATTCATTCGTTATTTTTTATTTGGATGATATATCGATTTATAGTACTACATGGGAGGAGCACATATCACATATTATGAAGGTGTTAGAGACTTTGAAGAAGGACCAACTGCTGGCCAATCCTAATAAATGTGAGTTTTCTCATCAATATTTGGTGCATTTGGGGTATGTGATCGATGGAGGGGAGCTCAAGATAAATCTCGCAAAGGTGGAGGCCATAATGAAATGGTCATTTCCTACAAAATTCACTGAAGTTAGTACTTTTGTTGTGGAAACACAATACATGTGGAAGTTCATAACTTCATTTTCAATGGTAGCGACACCACTCCACACCATAAAAACCAATGGTAAGAGTTTCCAGTGGGGGAAGAATCAATAAAAATATTTTAATGAGATGAAAATAAATATAATTCAAGCATCAGTGCTCGTGCTACCAAACTTGTAGAATCCCTTTGAAGTGGAGATAAGTGCAAGTTGGTACGCCATGGGAGAAATTTTGATGCAAGGAGGAAGGCATGTATGTTATCATTCTGAAGTATTTCAAGGGGTAGTTTTCAACTACCCTACTTATGACAAGGATCTTTATGCCTCGGTACAATATGTCAAAAAGTGGAAGCACTATATAATGGGCAAGAAGACCATCATCCATAGATCACCAACCACTATAGTATTTACAAGCTGAGAGTAAGCTACAACAAACCAGACATTACAAGTGGATGGGGTTTTTACAATAATTCATTTGGTCATAAAGTATAAGAAGGGTATCACAAATAAGTTGACAGACATGCTTTCACGACCACCCACGTCCAATATTACAGCTTTGGGAACAATGATGCACATGGAGGCTTTTACCCATGATACATACAAACAAGCATACACAAAAGATGATAAATTCTAGGAGGCGTTTCAACAACTACATGGCATTTCACCTTTTGAAACTTGCTTTGGGTATTTTCCACCCTCACCCTTAGATGTTGTATATGGACAACAAGGAGGAGTGAGGGAAGACCTCACAGGATATGCATTAAAAGAATCAAAAATTGTTGAAAAGATTAGGAAGATCCATTTGCAAGTATAAGAGACATTGAAGAAGTCACAAGAAAAGTACAAGGCTAGACATGACCAACACAAAATAGAGAGAACATTTAGGGTGGGAGACAGAGTATGGTTACAACTGAATAAGGAAATGCTACAGGGTCATGGTAAGAAGATCAAGGCCCTGTAGTATGGTCCTTTTGAGGTATTGGAAAAGGTGGGAGATAATTTCTATATACTCATTCTACCCCCATGCATGCACATTTACTCGGTAGTGTGTAGTGTCCCCAAGGCCGAGCCCCGTAGTGAACCATGTTCTGAAAAGAATTGTAATTATGATTTATAGGCTGGTGAGCCAAGTTCTTATAAGTTGGAGGCTTATGTGTTGTTAGGCCAGGGAGCCTAAGTGTTGAAGGCCAGGAGCCTGCTGTTGTATATGTAATCGCCCAGAACAATTAATAAAATATAAACACCGCCATGTGCAGACCGACCACGATGAATGAGTTAAGGGGGACTGAGCATCCATAGGATGGGCAAGGAATTAGGGGCTGGAAGGTGGGAAAAGGGGCTAAGTGTTGAGCCTAGGGGCTAAGCCTAGGGGGCTTAAGCCTTGGGAATAATATTTTAATATTATTCCAAAAGATATGTGCATTATATGTTTTAACCTAAGTCCTTTTGGAAGGACATGTGATTTTCCAAATGGTGGGAGGCACACACGCTGAAGGAACGCATGCAGTCGCATGGGTGACAAGTGTCAACCCTGGCGCATGCAATAAAAGGCTAAGACGATCCGTGTTGGGGGTTCCTCCTCCATTCTACCCGACCGTCGGAACGTGAACCCGTTGGACCTCTCCAAAAGAATACCCTAGTGCATCCCTGAAATCCGAAAAGCCTGGGTTGACTTCTGAGATAGCCGGTACCACCCTGTCTGAATAGTTTGAACCTGTGTTGACCCTGTGTGGATTGTTCATCACGCATCCCTGACAACCATAGCATGAGTCTATCCTGTGTTGGCGGATTGGGAAATAAGAAGTGACCTCCCATTGTTGAACTGGTTGGAAAGCCCGTGTCTGTTTTCCCCGTGGGTTGTTGTGACCACGCAGTGTTGAACTGTGTGGGGTCTTGTTGGCCAATGGTGCAATGCTCTCTCCAGGTGAGAGAGGTGATTGAGGTTGATATAACAGGTTGTTGGCCTGTGAACGATTCTCTCCAGGTGAGAGAGTGCGCGGAGGAAGGAGAGAAATCCTGGAAGGAACCCTGTAGCTGCCACAGAGCTCGGAGACTTCCGGTCCGGCCTGTTCCTGTAACCCAAGGCAAGGGAGATTAGCAGCTGAAGGACTGTCCAGGTGAAAAAGAGGGTGTATACTCCTGGGGTGGAACAGGCATGTGGGGAATGAGGGTCTGTGGGCAGTGAGCGTGGGAGGTTCCTTGGAGAGAATCCCTTCCTTGTGGTTGTGTGTTGTTTTTCCCTGTAACCTTAGCCTAGCTTAGATTTCCTTGCCTTGGGGTGGAGCTTAGTCCCAGCTCGGGGGTGACCCACTGTTGAGCTGATGAGCAGTGCGGTCTAAGGCTAGGAGGTTCGTGGAAGGTCTGCACTTGGTTGGTGGAATCTACCGTTGATAAAGATAAGTATCTGATTATGCTTTAATCATGTTTTGCATGACTGTGCTGCTTATGTATCATGTTTTCCACTGTGTATATGAATTAATATGAAAAGCTAATTGCTTGTTGATTATGGCAATAATTCATATGAATACTCTGTGTTGAATGTGTTTATTGTTTAAATGCATGTGGGTTAAATAACATCTGTATGAGTTATGTACAAAGTGGTGTTATAGTCTTCTTTTAAGAGTGATTAAACCTTAGTAGCAGAAAAGGTGCGCTACAGTTTGGTATCAGAGCGCATAGCGGGTGTGCTACAGCTTGGTATTAGAGCTAAGGTTTTGACACTGAGACTAGATGGGCCAGTGGAGCAGTCTTTGGACCGAGAATGCGAGGGGAAATTGGGTCTGGAAGGCCAATTTCGTACCCTAGTTTGCTCCAAAATGTCAAGGAGTTACTTGACGAGTTTTAAAGCTCAGGAGGTATAGCAGCGTTATGAAACTGTAGCCAGTGTGGTATGAGTCCACAGGGAGAGAGGACTCCACACCGGTGGTGTAGGATCTCTAGGATCTATTCGGGAGGGAAGGTGAACCCTTGTGACCATCAGATATGAAAAGCATCCACAGGGTTTAAATCCCTTTAGATATTGCACAAGAGTGTGGAAATCACAATACGCGAAATCCCGAATTAGTCAGGACCGTCCATCTCGAAGGGACAGGTGGCGATAATAAAGAGCCCGTCGGCATTTCGCATGCTGAAATATCGAGATATCGGCATTCGTGAAATTGGGAGTCACGATGACAGGAGGTCGAGAATTTTCATGGTAAAAGTCCCGGGAACGATCTGAGCCATCCGTTTGTGCGGACACGTGGAGGAGATCGAGCAACCCATCAGTATATCGGCTACCGGGGTTTTGAGTTGACATAGAACTTTGTCATCGGGGAATCACAAGTTGTGAAATCCCGAGATTGGATTTGAGCTGTCCGTTAGTTGGGACACGTGGGCGAGATTGGGAGCCCATCAGCATATCAGGGTTCAATGTTTCGCGAATCCTGAAGACAAGGCACCCAGAGGATTTGAAATCGTGAAATCGTGAAATAGCGAGAAGCGACGAGGACTGTCCATTATTGGGGACGCGTGGCCAAGATCGAGGCAGTCGGGAAAGTTCTGGAAGGAGAGTCATCCATCGAGAAATCAGGGTTCGGGGAATTGCGAATCCTGAGGACATATGTGTTTCGGCATTGGAAATTTTGAAACCCCGATAGGAGGTATGACTCTGGTCATATAAGGGGAGGTCGTGTGAACCACGAGTCTAGCCTGGAGGGCTAACAGGAGTTAGAGCACATCGACGTTTAGAAGCCCAAAACGCCGAAAGGATCTGCATCATAGATCTGAGAAACATCTGACCGCTGGATGTTACTAGCAACGGACGTGGACACATGGAGATGTACCACGTGCCAGTAGGCCGAGAATAGAAGCGAGGGAGGTGGGACCCAATGATGTCGTTAAAAGCGATGTGGACCCTCAAGAACGTGCCACGTGCCACCGTGGTTGTGGGAGACCACTGTGCTATGTGGGCCCGGAGGATAAAGTAAGTCGGAATTTCGGAAGTCGGGGTTTGGAAAGGAAAGCAAGTTTGAAATCCTTGTGGGTCGAAAACCCGAAGGCTGAAAATCCTGAAATGCCGAAAATGAAAGTTTTGAAAACCTGAAAATTGCAGAGCCGAGCAGAGCTCGGAAAAGTCATGAAATTGAAACATTTTCTTAACATCGATTGTTATGAAAGATGAGGAATTTTCAAGAAACAAAGGCCTGACAAATTCTAATCATCTGCGCATTTGTATTGCAGAAGGTTGACGAGTGCCAGAACTGATTTGAATTGCCACAAAGTGCAAAGAAATGGAAGAGACACATAATTTTTCCAGTTCAGAAAACAAAGCTCAGAAGAGATAGCGTGGAACTTTTGGTATGAAGAGTGTGCATATCCAGCGCAAGGAGTGCTTATAGAGGGAACTTGTTTTAAGTTCAAAGGACTCTAGGAGACGAGCATAAAGGGTGCTAGGAGGACACCAGAAAGTCTTTGGAAAACACTGAAGGGTCAAGTCCCTATGAGATTGATTAAATTAAACGCTCTGAGAGAAACCGAGCAAGTTCACACGCCGAGTGCAAGTGCGCGGCAAGGTGAAGTTAAAATTTCACTAACCGAAGCTCGGAAGGGAAAACAACATCGAAGCCTTCGAATTATTCGAAATCCTTCAAGTTAGGGAGGAAGTCAATTCTAGAAGAATTGATGCCAAGATATTTGGAAAGAAGTCATTTAGAATTTGAACGAATGGTCAAAATTCTCCGTGGAGAACTCGCGAAATCGCGGGGACCGTAAGATAGCCAGAAGTTGGAAGGTGGTTAGTGGATGGAGAAACTCGCCACTCTAGGATCCAGAATAAAGTGGGTCATTGATCGTGGTTGGTTTGAACTGTTGGATCATTTTGTAAATTCAGGGATCGTGAACTTGGAGCGCAGGCTAAATTCTTGGTCACTCCAAGTCCCGAATCGCGAAAAGAGATTAACGAGGATAGAATCGGACGGTGGAGTGATTCTAGGAAGAAGTGCCAAAAACCCGTGAGCCGTCGGATCTAGCCAAATGCAAGGAAGATAACGCTAAGAGTTATTCAGTACTCGAAGTCTCATGGGAGGTATTGAACCGTCAATCTCAGGGAAGATAGAACCGTTGATTCCTTTCATCGAGAATTCGGAGAATCAAAAGTTGGGAGAACAGAGGAAGTTGTTCTCAAAAATCCTGAAACGCAAACTTATGATTCGTGAGGAAAGATCTAGACCATTGAATCACAGTGAGTGTCAGTCGTTGATCTGACACACTTGAATTTCATGAAGATGGAAGTTGAAATAGGGAAGAGAACTGCTTTCTAATTTCGTGAACCGTGAAGTCCCGATTCATGAGAAAAAGGATCCACACCGTTGGATTATGAGGAGCTTTGAGTTGTTGGATCTGACTCACGTAGATTTCGGAAAACTAGAGACCAGAAGAAAAGTAGGGGAAACTGTTTTTTGAAACCCCGAAACGTGAATTGTCGATTCGCGAGGAATTGACCGGGACCGTCGAACCCAGAAAGTTGTGGACCTTTGATCTGAGGCAATAGGGATTCGGGAGTTCAGACCTCGGGAGAAAGGAGGATAGCTAATCCTCAAATTTTGCTAGAAGTCACACCAGTGGAAGTTAAAGGAAGAGCTAGGATGCACTAGACTCTTGTTTCAGATTCCAGGGATAGAGAGAGTCGAGGGTGACTCATATTGAAACACCCGATACGCGTAATCCTCAAATGCCTTTTGGATAGGCGCGTGGTCATAGCTAGTGGCCATGTAGGAGAAACTTGTAGGAATCCTGAAAGAATTGAATGCTTCTGGGATCCACAAGAAAAAGGGTCATAGGGAGAAAGAAGTTGCTGCAATTTGTGGCAGCAAGTATGTTATGGCTTGTTTGGCCATCCCAAGGAAAGAATGCTTGCATGTCGCAGGTGTTGTTGGTAATTTTGCTACCTCATGAAGGAAGCAACAGAGAGCTGAAGAGTTGGTTATAAGTCTGATAAAAGAAGCATGAAAGCTTCTACTGCTATTAGATATTCAGGTAGTATAATTTTAATGGCAGTCATGCAGGTATGAGTTTTATCACTCTTTTGCATAATTGTTGAAAGGAAATTGTGGTAAGAATTTCCTCAGCCAGAGATATGTTATTAAATCACATGATTATATTATTTGAATGCATACCACCGGATGTGGTAAAGGCTGTAGGCCTGTGTTAATTCAAAGCTTTTTAGCTTCTGAATGCACACATCGACATAGTAGAATGCCATGTTAATTTGGTTATGGGGTAATAACCAAAGAATTAAAAGATAAGAACTTGTTACAAGAATGAATGCAAGAAAGCTAGTCATGTATGAGACCAGGACATAGTTGGATATGGAAAGGTACATATATGGAAAGATTTTGAGCCACACCTGGTACCAGAAGCTTCCTACTTTTGAATAAACTTGGGTTGCAACCTTTTTGCTAACACTAATGAATACCGGAGAATTATATTCTTGGTGTAGTGTTCGGGTCGGAAAGGAAGGCATCCAATTAATTGGAAAGATAATAGGAAGTGTATGGAGAATGTGGCAACACGTTGGCCAAAATTCCAACCCATGGATGGTGAGATAGATGACTGAGATAGAGAGAATTATGTAATTCAATGCAAGGTGCACTAAATAAGAATGCATTGAGAATCACACTCATGCATAATAAGTGATATAATTGCATACTAAGTGCAATGGTTGAATATGTTTGGTAAGTACATGCATATA